>JAOTRC010000015.1:15175098-15185841 GCA_027497675.1 Cyprinella lutrensis | reverse complement strand
AGAAACTAATATTCACTGGATGGTCATATACCTTTTCACCACTAGATGGGGGTAAAAATCACACAGTGTAGCTTTAATAACCAAATTTGCATGTGTACATGTTTTTCTTCCTCACCTTCTGAGTGAGTCCTCATCCGGATTATCAACAGGCACCTCTGGGTTTAAGGCGTCTTGCGCTGCCTCAGAAGAAGCACTGGCCGTTGGTTGCCGGTACACGCTTTCCCACTGCCCTGTCTCCTGATTGTACACCAGACCCATGGGCTGCTGCTCCTGTAGCCCAGAGGAGGCCTCGCTCAACTCCATAGGCCTCATCTCAGGGGCTCGGGATTCCACTCGCGCACCCTGACCCGGGTCCTCGAACGGAGGAACTGAAAGTGGCCAGGATGGTCCGTCTTGAGAAGAAGAAGAGGTCTGGCCAGAACGTTCCCATCTCTGGGTGTCATGGTTGAAGGTGAGGAGGTTGTGGCACGAACGGCAGCGATTGGGGTGGTTTTGCGAGGGGCCTGCGACCGTGTCTCCATTTCCAGTGTGGGAAGAGCCGTTATGCGAAGCCCCGGGTCGATCTGTGTCCATGCTACTGTTGAGCAGCTCCTGCATGGGGCCTGGTCCACCTGCCACCTCTCGGCTGCCACCAGGTCGCTCTAACTCCTGCATGCGCTCATATTCCATGAAGTAACGGCTCAGGTTGCACTGCAGGACATTGCGTATGGAGGCGGGATTGTTGCGTTGGGTGTTGTCGTAGAAAGGGTGATGGCCGCTACTTGTGCCATCGTTGGCTCGTCCCCGGTTGGGATCCATGCCGGGTAGCACTAGGCCACGCCCTTCCGTAGCAGACGTGTATATGGGTGATGAAGAGGAACCATCGGGGAACCTGCGGAGGGAGAGGAGATCCATTGAAGAGGAGCTCGTCCTAGGAGGGGGTACCAAACCCCTTCCGCCACTGCTTTCCACCCCAATCGCACCTAACCCATGTTCATGTCCCGTGCTCAGCAGACTACCAGACCAATCAGCCCCAGGGAGACGCCCGGGGGCCTCGAGAGGCCCGGCCACCTGTGACCCCAAGGGATCGATAGTCCTAAGAGGCAAGAGACCCCGATGGGTAGAGTTCCCCGCAGTCCCGCTGAACACACTGCTAAAAGCAGAAGGTCGATCCGTGGAGGTGCGGGTCTGGCTGGGGGCGGGCGAGAAAGCGGAGAGGCCCGACTGAGTCTGCGCTTGAGGCGAATCCAAAGGCTGGAGGCCTGTCGGATTCTGTGTGAATAAGTTCCGCGTGGCGGCGCAGCGATTGCAAAGGCAGCCAAGACCCAAATGCTGAGTGCAGCCCTGTGAGGCCGAGCGGTCGCTCGGTTCCGTCCGCACCGGGTATTGGAACCGAGGTATGCTGGGAGGCTCGCGGGGCTCCGGGGCGGGACGGGACTGATCGCCGGCCTGTGCCCCAGAAGAGCGAGAGGACAAGATGTGCAGGAAATTGTGCAGGATGGGCGTGCGGCGTACAGGTGGGGAGCGTAAAAGAGACCGTTGGCGGAACAAAGCCATCTCCATACTGTCCATGGGACCTTCAGAGTCATCTTCATTCTATATAAATATATATAAAAACACTTATGAAATTACATTAATCACTTTCTATAAAGGGACATGCACCTATAAAGGGACATTACAGCTATTTTGACAGTCAAAAGTGTCGTTTCTAACCTGCTGGTTGGATGGGTTCACAATAGCTGTCAAGAGATTATGACCTAGAGGATCAAATCTCACCAACCTGGCCAAAATGAAAGAAAATTGAGGATGAATAATTTTGAAAAAACATTCATTCATAAAGTCAACATCAGTTGGCATTAACAACCCATTTCACTTGTGCAATGTGAAATTTTAAACTAGTAAAGGAGAAAAAACACATTACACATTAATGACTATGAAAATAAACATTATTTACTTTAAAATGCTTTGATGAATCATGCACAATAAGAGAAACATGTTTTTAAAAAGTTAGCCACTATGACAAACAGGATTGCTTTCCCACCGGACACGTTCTGTCTCGCTGGCGGTCTTGACCACAGCAAAAGGTTCGGGTCGGCTCCAGTCCCAGAAGTGAAGTTCGTTGTTAGTGGCGATGAGGAGGAGCTGAGCTGTGGGGTGGAACGCTAGAGAAGCGATGGCAACATTACTCTCTGTGAACCAGCTCTCACTACCACCCTGGGAATGGGAAAAAACACCCACAACGTTTATTTAAACATTTATTTTAAACATATATTTAATTCTAAGCCAGGTATACGTGTAGATGACTTGCAAATGGATCAGACCAGAATAACTGCTTTGAGCTGCTACTCAACGGTATGAAAATCAAACACAAATTAACACGCAAGATAAGAATGTTTGCTTAAGAGGAAGGTCCACACCTCTTAGGAACAACTAAACCATTAAACAAAGACTGATGCTCACATGTAGGTCCCAAATGCGGACTTCTCCATCAAGGCACCCAGAGGCAACCAGGCCAGGGATGGTGGGGTGAAAGGTCACACACCAAGGTGTGCGTCGATGGCCCACCAAAGAGTGCAGGCACTTTCCTGTTTTCACATCTGTGATGTAGATGTTGTGGTTGACGTGGGTTGAGGCCACAAGATTCCTATAAACATAAGTAAACAAAACATCAGAAAATGAGGCAAATGACAAGTAATTTAACAACTGGTGTTTATTTTTTTTTTGAAATTTTGTTACCTATCTGGACTGAAGGCCAGCAGGAAGGTTGATCGTGGATTATCCGGCAACTCTACTTTCTGTAGAAATCAATGAGATAATAAATGAGATATTTGGTATACAATATTAATACCAATTTTAATATTACATTAATTTGTTTTTCTAATATAAAAATTTATTAAAAATTATATTATCATTTTAATAGTGTTTGTTTGGACTATTAAAATGAAAATGTATCTTCAAAAACAAACAAAAAAACCTTATTTTCAAAAACAATATTTTCTTGAAGTTTTTTTTTGTTTGTTTTTGAAGATAAATTGTCATTTTAATAGTCCAAACAAACACTATTAAAAGGATAATATAATTTTTAATAAATTATTATATTACAATAACAAATTAATGTCATATTAAAATTGGTATTAATATTGTTTATACTCATATTTAATTAATCTAACAATTAAAATGCAAAATTTGCTAAAAATGCAGGCATTATTTCTACAGTAAAACAGGAACATTCATTTTACCAAATTGTTATCAGATATGGAAGCCACCAATCCTAATTTTCCAAATGTTTTGTATATTCATCTTTTTTTTTTTTAAGCAACTATACAAAAACATACACTGAAACCTAAGGATCTAAAATTTCATTTCATTAATTATTCTCATTGGAAAAACATATATATATATATATATAATATGATTTGATCATCATGAATTACCAGAGGAAAGCCTATATTGAGAAGGAGGGTCTTTTTTTCAGTATTCTCAGCTATAAAAATTGAGTCTTCATTCTGATTCTAAAGTCTTGCACTGGTCTTTATAGAAACATCTGCTGAGAGTAGGTCAGAAAGACCCATTAGAGACATTAAGGTTGATATCCTACCTGGCTCTGCCATTTCATCCAGCGCGTTCGGTCTTCCACCAGCTGCTGCAGGAGCCGCTGGGTGCCCAGCATGCGAGCTCCTCGCTCTCGACCCGACAGGATCAGCACAGAGTTCCTGTTCTGCAAAGCCATTTTCCCTCTCTAGTGCTCCACGGCCCGGGCGGGCTTCCTCGCACACGGGCCGGACACTAACTCAGCAGCACGCCGGCCATGCAGACTGGTGGACGGACACAAAGCTTAAATCAACACACAGAAATCTATTGGTCTGTAATGTTCATGATAATCACCGGAGAGCTTTTGACAGATCATTCACTGATGAAATAAAAGTGACCAAGAGCAAGTTCAGTCAGTGTTTATTCCCTGTATTTCAACACACAGAGACATGGCACAATAAATGACTGCTTATCTCCAGACAGATAACTGACTGATTATCCAACAAAAACCTTTATTTCAAAGTAAAAGGAAAACCAATACTGTCTACAGCTGATTAGCAGATTTGTTATGGCTCCAAAGGGCCCAACAATCAAACCCATCAAGCATCATTCTACCATCTTTTACATGACATATCAGCAAAAGGAAAACCTCATGGGTTTTTATCCATGATATTACACCAAAACTTTACCTTTGATGTGGTCATATTACATACGTTGTGGGGACAATTAAAGCCCTATCAGATGTGCTGAACCATGTAAACAAACAAGCCATTTAAATCCACACCATGCGTGTCAAATTTTCATTCACATTTGTTCAACAGCAAAACAGAGACAACAAAATATGCACATAAACAGCATAAATAAAGGAATTAAATGTGTTTTTTTGTCGTGTGACTAACAATAACTCACTGCCGTGCCCGCCCAAATATGGAAACTGAACAGAAGCTAACTTACACAGTGTTGTTAGCCACCGTTTATTCGCTATAAACATTATTTTGTTTTAACATATTTTAGTTATAAAACAACCACATATACACACATAACCACAAACACGCTCTAGACGTTTTGAAACACAGATTAAACCGGGAATTGATATTTTACATACCTGTTCTGTTGTGTTTGTCAGTGAAATGTCATCGAAGGCGCTGTTAGCCTCTTAGCCTGTTAGCCGAGCTGGATCGTTATTAACTGACCAGAAATGACAACCGACCGACCCGAAGCGGTGAGCAGATTACATTCATGTCATTTAGGAGTATCTCAATCAAACGGTTCGAATTGTCGTGACATTGAGAGGATGTATTGGGGTAGCTATAGATGAAATGATGCTAGCTAACTGGTTTGTGGGTAGCTCGGCGTAAGCAGGCATACTAATCGAGAGAAGACTGCATTGAGCTACTTTAGGTCGGTTAATCGATTGCAGAGAGGATTGCACCTCCATGACAGATGAATTCGGATTGTGCTATTATAACGTATATATATTATGGTAATTGGTTTTAATGTATTTATTTAATTTACATGCATTCATATATTAAAAAGAAGTGCATTATAAGGGTCTAAAAAATTTAGTAATGTGAAGTAAAGGAACAAATTGAAAGTCCTTGCAAAATAGTATACCGTGGCATTACTATGTACAGTGAATGTGTCAGATTATACCATGGCAGTTTGTTATAAAGTAAGTAATGATTACCATAATGAAGTTTTAAAGGGTTCAAGGTACTTCAAAAATACTGCGGTGTTACTACATGTGCCTCTTTTTTGGTAGCAATGATTTCTCACAGAAACATTTAGATTTAAAATAGCACATTTATTTAAGCTTTAAATTATTACATACTTGAAAACAATTCAAAGTGTGCACTGTGCAACTGTATCAAATCTTAATGACCCATGATAGGATTGTGCTTTAAAATACAAAGATCAAATAATTCTAAAACATTTCTAATGCGTTATACTATAATGACATTTTTTACAGCATAACCTATCCATAGATGAATTAACACACAATCCTTAGTGCAACTACTCACATTTACCAACTGTATGCATTACGATAATGTCATTTTTAGAGCAAATCTTCTGTGCTTCCTTCAAAGGTGAGTAAATAACTGTGCATTGCTTCTTACATTCAAATATACTTTGATATTTTGGAAATAAATATTCTCAAAGCCCATACAACAACTCAAGCGCTTCAGCATGACACTTTAAAGCAGTCAAGTCGGATACAATATGCACCCTTTTCCGTGAAAAGTAAAAACGCTTGTTCTCAGTTTACTACATTCTCAAACAATAGTTCAAATCTTTATATAAAACTGCCCTCTGAGCATGTCTAGTTGTGCTTGGCTCGGCCTCCTTTCAGGTAAGTCTTCCAGCGTTTCACATATTCCCTGAAAATGGGGGCGCTGTCGATTGATGTGAGCAGTTGTAACTGGTTGATGTGAGTAGTGTGGTAGTCCCAGCGTGCTAAATTAGGGGCAACGCCAAGGGTAAAGTGTCTCAGGTCATAAACCGTTCCAGAACCTGTGTCAAACAATGGCAACATGGACTTGAGTGACTCCAGTCCTTGACTGAAGAGTATGCCCGCTTCTCGACCAAGCTTGTTGCCTGCCGTCTCCGCCACATCGTACAGCCCAATCAGAGAGTAGATGAAGCCGTTAAGAACAAACGAACTGGGCGTTGTGGGGTATTCCTCATACCAGTCGTACTTGTTCATGAATGTAGCCTTGACGCCCCGTTGTTCTGAAGTCCTCTTGAAGGGGGATGTCGCTCGGATTGCGGCGCCGAGGTATGCAGGGTTATGAGTTGCCAGGTACGCCCTCACTAACGTCGACATGGCTTGGCCTTGGGCCATGGCGGAGTACCATCCGGGCTCTAAGCTCTTGAAGCCCTCTCCGAGCTTACGGGTCACCTTGATCGGCCACCCTCCGTGCTCATCCTGGTTATAAAGAAGCCAATCACTGGCAGCAAAGAAGGCAGCCATGTGTGCGGTGGAAGACACAGTGATATTGCTGATGAATCCAGACCCTCTAAGGACCAGCTGGACCACACGGCGAGGCATGATTTTGGTCGCCTTCACCACTTTAGTGTTGGACAAACCAACGCCTTTACGCAAGTCCGTTACTAAGTCACGACTGACGGAGCTCCAGGTGGCTCTGGGGCCGATGCCATATGTGACCTCTCGGGCTTTAAAGGAAAGAAGGAGTGTGCTAGTTGTGTAATGGATAATGTAAGGAGGTCCCTTTTCTGTGGTCTCCAGAACAACAGAGACACTACCGTTGGAGATAAACTTCACATCAAAGGTCAGGACGAAATCTTTCGCGTTGTCCAAGACCAAAGACACACCATCAGAGTTCTCTATGGAAATACCACAAAGTAATCATCCATCTAAACAGCCAATACAACAACTACAACTTCAAATGTAAAAAAATTCTCAAGGAGTTCATACCCGCTGTGACAAAATGGTGCGCAAGCCCAGAGCGACCTTGATCCTGGAGCTTGGAGAGCGTGCAACCCTTAGGGACGACCCACGGACTTGAGCCCTCTTTTTCCTCTAACGTGCCATAGATCTTTACGTCAGGTGGCTTCTCTGTGAGGTTCTTGCTGTAGTGGCTCAGCCCATACTGGGCTATTTGGATGGGGTAGAAGTACCCCTGAGGACCCCACTGGGTAGACATTGGTACACCTGTGAACAAAACACAAAAGGTTGATTACAGAAATAGGATAATGAAACCATTTATGCAAGGGGTAGCCAGTCTTGCTCAAGAAGAGCTACCTTTCCTCAGACTTCTGAAACATTCAAGTAACCTTATGGAGCTTTTCCATTACCAGTACCAGCTCGACTTGACTCGACTTAGCTCGCCCCGGCTCGACTCAGTTCGCTTTTCGTTCTGTTTTCCATTGCCACAAATAGTACCTGGTCATCATAGCAACGCCTTTCGTTACTCATTGCCCTATCAATCTCTCGCAGGATCCTCTCTTCGGCAGCCAAACAAAGGAAAGTCTGCACCTCCTCGTTTGACCACGGTGTATTCTTCCGAGCTGCCATAATAATAGTAATTAGTTTAGTAACTATCTCTGGCCAAACAATTTAAAATAGCGGGGTTAATGATGACCCAGAGAATGGTGACAATTCTCTCTGACAAATCAGCAGTCGGCATTGTTTTCATGTGACATTTTAGTATCGCCTCAGAACTTCACCGGAGGTGGTACAAAAAAAGTACCCGAAAGCAGGTACAGGTACAACATTTACACAGTGGAAACCCAAACAAAGGTGAGCCTAGCCGAGTCAAGTCGAGTCGAGTCAAGTTGAGCTGGTACTGTGTAGTGGAAAAGCGCCACACAATGACTTGATCAGCTTTCAGGTGTGTTAGTTTGGGATTGGAACCAGAAGGGTTTCTAGCCTTTACTGGGGCACAAGCGCTCTATCAAATGTGTTCCCAAATTGTGATTTTTTTTTTATATACAGTATATACTGTTATAGATATAGTATATATATTGTCTTTATCCCCAATAGAGTCGTTCACAAGGTGCATGAGCTGTTTTATAAAGTATCCTGTCACTATTTCGATGAGAGAAACCAGTGTAAACGATTTAGTGCAACTGTCCGAATAAATCAAACTAAACCTCATACAATTTCAGAAAAGATACTCATTAGCGAATCTGGGATTGTCCTATATTTTAGAATCATTTAATATTATACTGGGGCACAGCAGTATTTTGGTGGGGCTTGTGTCCCAGTAAAAACAAAACTTTGCAGGGCGATAGCTCTCCGCAAGCAGGGTTGGCTACCTCTGATTTAAGGAAACTACCTTCCACACCACTGATGCATTTCACCCGATCCCGCACCTCCACGTTGTAGCCTTCAAAAGACATGAAGACACCATCTGGGTGGTAAGGCTCCCTCTGGGCGTACACCCGGGAGTAACTGTGGGAGAACTCAAACCGTTCCGTCCCATCGTACTGCACGAGACGTCCATAGACGTCGAAGTACCGTTCCACCCAGCTGAAGGGCAGATACACCTCGCCCCCTTCCCTACGGCCTTTTATGATCACATCTTCATTGATGAGGCAATCGATCTGCTCATAAGTGACTTCTCTGGATCCAGGTGGGGCTTCGGGGGCCTGCCCGTTGTCCTCCTCTTCATCCTCCTCCTTTTCCGGGGTGGGTCCAAACTCCAGCTGAGGTCTAATCTGTGTGGTCAGTTCTTTGTCACTCGAGCACTTGTTCCACAGCAGTATAGTGATGAGGGCAAATACAGCACAGATGACTATCAGAGTCTTGTGATTGATTCGAGACACCAGACAGCGCATTGTCACATCACAGCCATGCAGTGTTAGTGGAACTGACACCAGAACATATCGGGAAACCTTTATGATTCAGGTGCTGCATCTGCAGACAAAGGTAAAGATGGTGAATATGGGTCCACCATTTTGTCATATTCTAGGTATAACCACACAAAACAAATGACAATGTCAAATATTGCAAATCACTGGTATGATGTATTTTATGGTGAAGCTTGTCAGACATATTACCAGGACATTTAAATGCAACATTTAATGTTAATATACAGTAACATACTAGCCTATCTGGATTCAACTTGAATGCTCAAATTATGAATGAGAAATCATTCCCGTTACTGAGCAGTGAGCACTAATCCTTCAGCACATAACGTTACACGGACAGGCGATGATTAAAATCTAATCGCATCACTCTAAGTCTAAATTGAAACTGCGAGGTCTCATGTGATTTTGCATGCGAATGAAGGCGCTGAACAACATGCAGAGCTGTAAAACGGAATGAAACCATACTTACGATCACCTGAAAACAGCACGACGTCTGCGCGACGGTCTATGAACGCATGACATTGTCAGACAAAGAAAAATAAATGCTGACAGATTCCTCTCGCATCAAATCTGCAATATAGTAGATGCTTCCACTGTACTGAATGCAGCACTGACCAATCAGAGGCGAGTGACCTCCGTGCCAGCCAATCACCAATCTAATGTCATAAAGGTGTGACATAAGGTGGATATTGTGATACATTTATTTTAAAATAATTTTTTATTAATCCTTTTACGACTATTATTCGATGATGATTATTATATGACATATTTTAGAATAATATTGAGGTTAAAATGAATAAGTAAACGTTTATAGGTGTAATATTCTGTGCTGAATCTTTTTGAGTCCATTAAGTTCTGCTTGTGTTGCGATGCTGCACATAATCGCAAGATGTCTCTATAAACCAAGCGAATGCATGTCTGGGTTTGTCTTTTATTTAGGAAATCCGAGAATTTCCACAGTCTGTAAAGAAAAGAACGGGGAACAAGTTGCTACAGTACAGGTAGAAACACGTTTGTACGTATCGGTTACAGTATCTAACGATTTCGAACAACGAGAAGCAATAGTCTAATAATGTCCATATACAAGAGGCATCAAAAACTGAATATAGTTCAAACTTCATAGTTCAACGTTACACACACACTCATATAAATAATCAAAATCTTGTTTAAGACAATTTTACATGACATCAACTGTAGTGTCTATTTTTATACTGGGGCTAAAACAAAACAAGAAACAATTTACATGATGCATAATAACCATGATAGGTATTCAATGAATAAAAACAACACGAGCTTTACAGAATGTACAACATCAGACGATTAGCCAAAGTAAGATTTCTGAAATTATTGTAAATTGCTCAAAAATTTTCTTTGTAGAACTTGAAGCCAAAATGCTCACACTGGGCCTTGATGACTTTGGCCAGAGCATGAGCACCACAGTAAAACACATGAACCCTTCCTTTCTTTTCCTCGGACAGTTTCTGGAAAACCTGAAAATGTACAAACATCTTAGAGACACAAAGAACGAATAGAATAGAATAGAATAGAATAGAATAGAATAGAATAGAATAGAATAGAATAGAATAGAATACTGGGGTTTTCATACCTTGGCCCAATCTGGCCTGCCTGGCTGGGTACGTGTGCGGAGCCCTGTGATGGAATCTCTCTTTTCTTTCTTGGCCAGCAGATCCAGAGCCATCTGCAGACCTATGGCCTTCATATCATTCTTACTGAGGGCTGATGTCATGTACATGTGCATCTCCAAAAAACGGCCTGAAAGCATAAAAACTAACATGACTGGCAGTATCTGTGCAAAGCACAATCTCTGTCTCTCTCTCTCTCTCTCTCTCTCTCTCTCTCTCTCTCTCTCTCTCTCTCTCTCTCTCTCTCTCTCTCTCT
>JAOTRC010000015.1:15162709-15174998 GCA_027497675.1 Cyprinella lutrensis | reverse complement strand
TCTCTCTCTCTCTCTCTCTCTCTCTCTCTCTCTCTCTCTCTCTCTCTCTCTCTCTCTCTCTCTCTCTCTCTCACCCTCTGGCTCTTCATCTGCCTGGTCCATCTCCAGTTTGGTCAAGAGACTCACAAACCATTCAAAGGATTTCTGATCTCGGTTGATCCAAATGAAGTCCACCTGCAGGAAATAAGATATTTAAAACCCCACCTCAAGTCTCAGTTGAAAACAAAACTTATTGTGTTAAAAAATATTTGCTTTTTTGGGTAAATTTCTTTTTTCCTCCCCTAACTTTCTAAATGTATCTTTTTAAAAGGATGTTTACCCTTTATATGCATTTAAACATTATACTCTCTTTCAGGAAAATGAGAGTGTAAAACAAAAAAATGTCAATGACTCATATTGTTTGAAACGGCTCTTTGACATTTTTTAGCACAATCAAATGCTCTTTAAAATCAAAATGTAGCAAACCATGGTTTGGCTAGAATGTGACATAAACCAGGCCAAATTAAGAAAAAAAGGTTTTAAATGGTTGTTGCCCCTAATGTTAATTTTCTCCTAAACCTATTCCAGTTTCCATTTGTCTGATTGCCCCTTTTACCTTCCTCAGCTTCATTTCGTTGTCTTTGATGGTTTCACACCAGGAGTAGTTGCAACTAGGGCAGTTCTGCTTTCTCATGCGATAACTAAAAAAAAGACAAAACATTTATTTTTACATAAAAGTTTCTAAAGGGTTTGCATGTGCTATTTTTATGCAAAGAAATCTTTAAAACTGTAATTTTGTGAATGGAGATGTTGCATGTGTCTTACCGGCACATGATGCTCTGCAAAATGGATGCGAAGGGAGTGATGCCGATTCCAGCGCCGATAAGCACCGCATGCTCAGATGTAAAGATCT
Source organism: Cyprinella lutrensis (assembly GCA_027497675.1). Taxonomy (NCBI): domain Eukaryota; kingdom Metazoa; phylum Chordata; class Actinopteri; order Cypriniformes; family Leuciscidae; genus Cyprinella; species Cyprinella lutrensis. The sequence goes on along the minus strand of JAOTRC010000015.1, from coordinate 15,174,106 downwards.
GTCGGGTTGGGGTGCCAAAAGGTCCATCCACATAGCACTAAAACACACACAAAAAAGGCACAGCCAAATGTGTACAGTTTCCTTAAAAGGCAATCACTTATTATTATTACTCAGTACTTAAATGTATAATTATAATGCACCCAAATTACTTACCTTAATGTTGCAGTATCTGTGATTTTCACTTAATTTTGCTGTCAGCTGGAAGACAACAGGAAATAAGTCTTACTGTTGTGCATCTCACATACAATAGAATATATATTGTGCTTTGTTCAGACAGAAACTCACTTCTCTGGGGACCGGAGGGGCTTCTCCCGGGTCTACCTGTGCTTCTGGGTCACTGACAGGCTTCTGGGAGCTTGTGCGGGTTACGCTTGACCGGTACAGGGTCAGTTCAACAGCATCATCCTTATTAGACGCCACAGTTCCGTTGTAGCTTGCAGACTTGAAAATGTCATCCTACATGGAGAAGAAGTGCAAATGTCTATGAATTGATAGTTCAGTAAAACTTTACAATAAGGTTAAATTTTCAAACAATATGTGAGTATTACTTAATATGAACTAACAATGTAAAATACTTAATTTTTTTTGTTAATATTAATTTCAACTTGCATTACTTACATTTCAATACATTATTAAAATCAAAAGTTGTACACCAACGATCAACCATTGTATTTTTATTAACTAACATTAAAAAATAAAATAAAAACTGTCGCTTATTGTAGTTGATGTTAGTTACCTTACGTTAATTAATGGGATTGTAAAGTGTTATTGATGGTTCTAATGTCAACGATGTGATTACAAAATGACCCCACCTTCATAGAATTGCATCAATAAAACACAGCACAGTAATGAACTTCTATTGCTATGTGTTTAGATTGTGACACTGATCCGAGACCTGTGCTCTGCTCTGGTGCCGTCTGTTCCTCAGGCTGGCGGTGAGCCTCTTGCTGCTGATGGTTTGACTCTCCGGCTGTCTAAAATACTCATACAGGCGGTTTGTCCACTGGCCCATCGAACGAATATGGAGCCACAGCACATCTGTTTGAAGAAAAGAGATTGAGCAGGGAACCTTTCATCACTTCAAACAGTCATAAACAGTTTTTTTTTTGTTTATTTAAAGTTTTTGTTTCGTTTGAAAGATTGTTTGAAGAATGTATTTGTTCGAAAACAAATCTTGTTGTGTTAAACGTTGCTTTTTTGTGTAAATATTGTTCATTTGTTTTTGTTCGAACATTTTTGTTTTGTTTTGGTACGAAAAATAAACTTTTCAAGTCAAGACAGTTTGTGTTAAAACAAGATTTGTTGGTAATCTTATTGTGTAAAACATATTTGCTTTCGCCTAAATTCATTTCCCCCTAAATTTGGTGAATGTATTTTTTTTTTTTCAAAATATTTACCAAACATGAGTATGATTTTTCTCTAGTGCATTTAAATGCACTATTTAACTGCTGAAATATAAACAAATCAAGGCAATACACAACAATAACACAAGACTAGCATAATTGTATACTTATTTGTTTTACCTTGCTGCTCAGGAGCGCTGCTGATAGTAAACGGATGCCATTCATACTTGGCGATAGCAGGGATGTTTATAAACACATAATCTCCAGGTTTGAAGTGAAAGAATGGAGGCCTCTTGATTACCAAATGTGTTACCTTCAAACACACGCACACACAAACAAAATACAGAGGAGGTGAGGCTTAGCTCATGGATGACCAGCTTAAATGTTCCATGGATGGCTAACTAAATGTTCCAGAAAACAAACTACACCAAAATATGTACATTGGCTTAGACTGTACCTTTGAGGGCAATAAGTTGACTTCAACTATGTACAGCCCACCCATACGGGACACTGCCATTCCAACTATTTTCTCAATTAGGAACATGACCCCTGGCACCACAAACCATTTCCAAAAGTTTGCACAGTGAACGACCAGCAAGGCCCAAACCCAGATGTAGGAAAGATGAGACCAGTAGAACACCTACACAAAACACAATACATTTCGTTGAACATATTATGCAACCATGTGCAGAGTGTTACTTCTCATGAATTCAATATGAAAGGCATCACCTCAAAATGACCACTGCGTCTGACGAATGTGCTGGAACACACCGCCATCAAGCAGATGAGAACCTGCAGAACAACACCCGTAATGGAGGCGGTGCCATTGACCCAGCCAATACCAGGACGGGTGGTGAAAAGATACTCCCACAGCTGGTACGTGCCATCATTCTGCGACATTCGGACTATGAACAGAGAGAACGTATAAATTCAAACTAAAAATGCTAAAAGTTATTTTTATTAATTAATTTTTAATGTCTACATGTGTATCTGAATGCATACTAAACAAAAATGGACTTTAGGGCCCAGTGGAACGACTCATTTGCTCCAAATAGAGCTATAAGGCCATCTAGTGGCAAGATCATGAAATATCATGTAGTGTATTTTTTTCCACAAGAGGTCAGGAAAGACACCATATTTAAGATATTTTCATGGTGTTTAGATCATCTGACTTTCAAAATATTCCTAAAAAAATGAATTATTATTGTAAAGAGGTTACCAAAGTTCAAGACGTGAGCGCCAGTGTGCACAACGGTGAAGATCAGGATGGCGTAACCCACGATCTGATGCAGTAAAATGCTCTGGTCCAAAGGTAAGATCCTCACCACCCAGGTGGCACGTAGCCACGTCAGACTACGCCTTAACATCAGCACCTGTAGTTTTAGCCAAGACAAAACCTACTGTCACTACAGGAAACGATGTAGTAGATGAATCCACGAGCCCAACTCACCATAACAAAAGTGCAGTTGAGGTTGAGACACTGTCCGCAGCCTCTAGCCACCATGAACCAGGGGCCTCCGTGCGCGTTCTTCTGCATCGCCACGATGAAGAGGAGCACGTTCAGGAGGGCGTACAGACACAGAAAGAAGAGTTTGCGGCTGTTGTTGTGCCAGTATGCCCGCGTCAGGTATCGGGGAGTCTTACGTTTCTTCTGCTCCAAATTAGGAGGTTTCAGCCAGTTGGCGGCACTGGGCGGAAACACAAAAAGTGAAAATTTCAGCAAATAATCACTTAAATGTTGGTCTGCTCACTCCTCATTACACCAAACTATCGTATACGCCTTCAGAAAGACTAAGAATATAATGTACAAGTCATGGTGAATAACATGTTTTTTGGTCATTTTTCTGTTCTGGTCCCCATGTGTGATTAACTGATCGACATTACTTAAGCGCTTTAACAGATTGCAACAATTCTAACTTTTAACAGTTTCAACAAAAGCATATACCATCAATTAACAACCTTGTACCTCATGATAAGTGTATCTTCTCAAAAAAGTTTCCAAGTCGTTGTTATTGTAATTTTTACACACAGAACCTGACTGTTGCACTCATAGATATGCTAGTGACTGAGTTTTTGAATCACTTATTCAACCGATTTGTTCAACTGATTCATTTTGAAACCAAAAAAGCTCATGCTAACAACAATAAATTAGAATACTATTACGAACCATTAGCAGTTTAACCATAGAAACCATTACAAATTATGAGATCTTCTATTGTTTTTCTTTTCAGCATTGGTTGTCTTTACGAGCGAGTCATTGATTCATTCACTCAATTGATTCTACAGTGATTCATTAAGGACTAAACAAGTGATTCTCATTATGAGTGAGTCATTGAATCAACTGATTCGAAAATAATCAAGAATATGACTAAATTATTTAACTTCTTCAGCACAACTACTTCTTCTTGGTGTAAAGAAAAACACTTAAAGAGACTGGTTATAATGTGTCTAAATTAACTCGATACTACTTCTTTATCTTGCTTAGCCTACTGAACTGTTGTAAAAACTTCATAGTCACGGTTGAATATCAGCACTCTAGTGATTAGCATAATTATGTCCGACCTGATGGTGAGGTTCTCCATAACCTCAGGAAAGTTCTCGAGCTCTGCCTTCAGCTCTTCAAACGTGATGGAGCCGCTGTTGTCTTTATCCGCTGATTCGAACAGCGCCAGCGTCAGGTCATCCAGCTTTTCCTCAGGGAGTGAGATCGCACTTTCACGCAGACAGGACTTCAGAACCGTACGCAACTCATCTGGGTCTATGGAACCACTGCCTACATGATTAGATTCAATTAATGATTAAATTAACGGATCTTATCATGATTTACATATTTCTGGATTAACAACATTCTTTGTTGTAACATGATCCGTGTACATCTCACCATCCACATCGTAGACCTGGAATAGGAAGCGTAGTTTGTCTGTCTCATTGCCATGGATCAGAAGATCTAAAGCCTTGAGAAGTTCATCCAGACTGATGGAGCTGCTGCCATCAGAGTCAAACAGGGCGAAAAACCTCTCTGCAAAAAATGACTACAAAGAGAAAAAAGTTGACAAAACTAATGTTCTCAAGTGGACCAATATTCATCTATCATCTCAGGGGGGATAATAAAAGGTTTTCATGAGCAGTAAACTGACCTCCTTTACTTTCAGAGCCGTTTTAAACTCATCCAGGTCGATCTCTTTGTCGTCTCCTGCAATGCTCTCGAACTGCTTGGTGACCCATTCCAGCCAGCGCGCATCTTCATCTAGACTCATGTCTCCGCTTCACACACATAGGAGCAGTTTCATTAATGTGTCTCATTCTCCTGTCAGAGTCACATAGTCTACTACATTAACAGCATTTTGCACGAAACTAATTCAGACAGTTGTGATGTAAAGCATCGGGACTGTCTGTGGCTGAGCAAAAAAAGTAATTTTATAATAAAAAAAACGTTACAAATCAACTAATACAGTATGTGCTCACATTATAAATAAATTATTAAATAGTTTATCTAGATAAAAGTAGATTAAAATATAAATTCATTTTTTCCAGCATATTCTCGATCTTGATTTGTAGGATTGTAACATTTTTAACTTGCATTACTCGCATAATTAGTCATTACTTAAACATGTTATATATTTATTAGTACATAAAGCATTAAAATAGAAAATATTTTACATACTTTACATAACACACACACATATACTTGCTTACTATTTTTAATATTGAAATATTATACATTTTAAAACACATAAACCATTAAAGTAGAATCCATATATATATATATATATATGTAATGTATACATATATATGTAAAATATACACAATTTTGCATTTAAAACAAATAAGAGAAAATATTTTGATATTATGTGTTATGTACTATTATATATAATTAATATTCTAATATAACCTCATATACATAATTAATACACACGCACACAATTTGGTAATGCATTACCATAAATATATCTTACCATATCTCACCAGTCATAAAGTATTATATTTTTTTCCAGTATATATATACAGTATATATGTGTTCAAAGACATTAACAATAACTGTTTCCAGGGTGTAACTACACAGTTTACACAATTTTGCATTCAAACCAAGAGAAAATGTTACCTTTTGGTTAAAAAAAAATCCGCTCAGTCAATTCCCTTTTGGCTTTTCCTGAAAAGGTTCTCAGACAAAAATGAAAATATAGGGAGAGATGCTATTGCAGTCCTAAGATGTTGCTCTGTTGCAGTTTATCTAGTTGAATCACCTTTCAGAGGAAAAGAGAGAGCAGGAGGGAGGCTGGCCAGTATTGTAATGGACATTGAATATCTCACTCACACACACACAGCAGCTGCCTCTGACATCCCTACAACCCATACTGCACTCTTCATCACAAAACCAGCGCTAAACATGAATAATAAGCTTCAATCTGTCCATCATCTAATACACAACTACTCATTTCCATGGTAAATCACTATATAAGTGGTCCATGAGACTTTTTATTAGTGCTGTCAAATCGATTAATTGTGATTCATCGCATCTAACATAATATATATATATATATTAATATCTATGTTAGATACAATTAATTTAGGGCTGTCAAACGATTAATCGTGATTAATTGCATCCAAAATAAAAGTTTGTGTTTACATAATATATATGGGTGCACTGTGTATAATTATTTTGTAAATATATAAATACACACACATGCATGTATATTTAAAATAAATCTATATACAGTATATACATGGAAATATTTCTTAAATATATACAAGCAAGTGTGTGTATTTATATATATAAAATAATTATACAGTGCACCCATATTTATTATGTAAACACAAACCTTTATTTTGGATGCGATTAATTGCGATTAATTGCTTGACAGCCCTAAATTAATCACGATTAATCGTTTTGACTGCACTACTATATATTAAAAGTCATACCTTATGATAGCTTTATGAGGAACAGAAGAAAATTTAGAATTTTATTTATTAAAAACTGACAAATGTGTAAACATTTTTCTCAAAAGCATTATTTATAACCTATTTTACTTTACAGTCTATACTATTTTACCTCAAAATGAAACAACACTGCAAAAAATTATTTCTTTACTCAGTACCGGTATTTTTTGTCTTGTTTTCCCGTACAAATATCCAAATATTCTTACTTCTTAAATCGAGAAGCAAAATGAGTCATTTAAAAAAAATCATCAAAATCAAGCGAGTTTATGGTTAAAACAAGAAAAATATATCTGTCCATGCGGTAAAAAAAAATTACAAATTTTTTTTTGAATAAAATTTAATTAGTTCTGTTTTAAGAATTTTTATTACCACATGAAGTCATGGACAGATGTTTTTTTTTTCTTATTTCAAGCATAAACTCACTTGATTCTGATGATTTAAAAAAGTCATACTACTTCTCAAGTAAATGTATTTAAGATTTTTTGGATATTTATAATGAAAAACAAAGCAAAAATACGAAGCAAGAAACAATTTTTGTAGTGAATGAACTTGCTAGCAACACTCATGTCATCTGTTTCCTATTGAGAACTCGAAGACTCCTAAAATGAACATTACAAATTGCAATGGGAATTCATTAAAGTATTACTTACTTACTTACTTACTTACTTACTAAAAGCAGTGTCTGAGAATTAAAAAGTCTAGATATATTACATGGCGATGAGCCATAGAACAAAGACCAAGATCCCCCCATCTGTCAAAATACCTCTGTGTCATGAGGTCAAAGACACTTCCTTTAAGACCGGACTGATGAAATCATTCAACAGACATTTCAATATCCGAATGAAAACCTGGCACAGAGACTCTATCCTGCTGTCACTTATGCTGCCTTCTGGGAAAGTTGAAGAAAAACAAAAGAAAACAAATACTCATATCACAAGACATTTATTCACCAACACACTCAGAAACTGAAGAACTGCATAAGGACCAACAGATGGCAAGATACAGCAGAACCAGAACATTTCACATCTTATAATGAACTCCATTCAAAGAAACACACATTAAACCACAGTATGCTGAAATATGGACACATTTTAAATGCTCGGTAATGTATTAAATGCGAGACAGCAGGATGCCATCCCTGTCACTCCAGCCTGACCCGTTTCCGTGGCGATGGGGGCGGGTCCAGAGCAAAGGCTGTGGGGGACGAGGGGCGGGATTCTGGGATGTATTCCATACAATATTTCTCAATGTATGGCCCAGCAATGTCCCACACCTGAACGCAACAGGCAAGAAACAACATGTTATCAGTGCAAAATTCATCATTACAATGCTAGAAATTTGTGGGTGTCGCTAAAGGTTAGTTCAGGTATGTGGTTGCTAGGGTTTTCTCCGATGTTTTGTGTTTTTAATGTCTATATGATGTTTTGGTCTGGATTTCTTAAGTAATTATAATTGTAAGTCTGATTGTTTAGAAAAAGATAGCATAACTCTTCCCAGCAAGACTCAACTTGTGAGCTACCATTCATGTCTGTAGCATAAACAGTTACGCACCAAAGGCTAATAACTCTGAGCTTTGAGGTTTGTTTCAATAGTGATAGTGATGCCAAGAATAAGAAGCAGTGAGTCTTACCTTCTGGTCCACGAGAAGCCGATGTACAGCTTCAATGTCTGGAGCCATGAACCTGTCTTTAAACCAAGGCCTGAGGACAAGAGAGGAAAAAAAAAGACAAAGATAAGTAGGAAGAGACCAATTTGCCAATTATTAACCTGAATGTTCAATATATTGGAGGTTTTGGGGTTAGTGGATCATTGTTCAACCTACTTGACTGTAGAACGCACAAGGTCGTACACTTTCTCCAATGGGGTCGTTGTACGTAGGGGGCGTAGAAACTCGATACCCTGACAGGCAGCTAACAACTCAATGGCTAGTACTGTAAGGAACCATAAAACGGGCATAAACAGGTTTATGAAACTTTGGCGTACAAAACTCAGTTCCTAGAGGGCCACAACCCTGCAGAGTTTAGCTTCAACCCTAATTAAGCACACCTGATCAGCTAATCAAGTCCTTCAGGCTCATTTGAAAACTGCAAGTGTGTGTGTTGAAGCAGGGTTGGAACTCTGTGGGGCTGTGGCCCCCCAGGTTTGCTAGAGCATGCAGCAACCAGCTACTGTGCTTTTTATTTACAATACATTTTTATGTTTTTTCTTTGTTCACTCCATCTAAACCAATGGTTTTGGATGGTTCCTTAATCTAACACAGATTTTATGTCTTGGAGTCTCTACTTATGTGCTGATGAGTTGAATTGGGTGTGTTTGATAGGGAGACATCCAAAATTTACAGGCTCGGAAACCACCGATTCAAACCTTAGGTGTATAATCCGGCCAATATTCTGCAGAGTTTGGATCATTATAATTGAACACTGAACCAGCTAATGGCGCTTTTCCATTACCAGTACCAGCTCGACTCGACTTGGCTCGGTTTGACTCAGCTTGCTTTTCGTTCCATTTTCCATTGCAGACAGTACCGTTACAAATAGTACCCGGTCATCATAGTGACGCCTTTCGTTCCTCGTTGCCCTGTCAATCTCTTGCATGATACTCTCTTCGGCCACCAAACAAAGGAAATTCTGCACCTCCTTATTTGACCACGGCGTATTCTTCCGAGTTGCCATATTAGTAGTTAGTTTAATAACTATCTCTGGGCAAATTATTTAAAAACAGCAGGGTTGTTCTTGATACTCCATCTGGCGCATGTAATGATGACGCAGTGAATGGTGACGATTCTCTCTGACCAATCAGCAGTCTGCATTGTTTTCACGTGACATTTTAGTATCACCTTAGGTGGTACAAAGTACCCGAAAGCAGGAACAGGTACAACTTTTACACAGTAGAAAACCAAACAAAGGTGAGCCGAGCTGAGTTGAGTCGAGTCGACTCGAGCTGGTACTGTGTAGTGGAAAAGCACCATAAAAGTCTTCAGTATTACTTGAAACATCCAGACAAGTGATCTGGGGCCAGTTAGAACTAATCTCTGGGTAATGCTTCCTTTTACAGTACAGTATTTACAGTGTACTTACCTAGAAAGTACTGGCTAATATAAGGTAAGTACATGGAACAGGGGTAGGTTTACAGGTAGGTTCAGGGTTAGTACTAGTTATTACCTAGTAATTGTTGTAACTAAAATAAGTACATAGTATTTACATGGGTAACTGGACTGTAAAAGGAAGCCTCATTGGCCCTCCTAGATCCTTTGGAATTGCTTGGAAGTTTATGAGATTTCTAAAGACCTTGATTAGCTTGTTCAGGTTAGTTTGATTAGTGTTGGAGTTAAACACTGGAGGAAGGTGGCTTTCCATGAGCTGGATTGTACAACCCTGATCTAAACATTTTATGTGAATTACAAGTCAAGAGATGTACCTTTTTGAGGTTCTCGACTGGACTAGTCAGCTGTGCTGTGGCATGCAAATAGATGTTTAATTCTTAATCATATCCAATCATCATTAAGATGTGTGTAACTGATTTCAAGCTTTTACCAACCTCAGGAACGATGACATCATAGAGGTCGCCGTAGAGGCAAGGTTGCTGGGCGAACACATAGTGAGTAGGAGTGGAAAAAGCAATACCCAAAGCTGAGGTAAGTGAGGGGTGGGTGCAAAAGGCCAAGGACAGGTTATATTCCCTCAGAAATGACAGGAGAGATGTGGATTCTCGCAGAAAGAATTTAAGGGCCATTGGGGTTCCTAGATTACATGCAAATTGAGATCTTGTCAAAGGTGGAGGAAGGAAGCAGCATACAGTAGCTAATCAAGAACTCTATAAGAATTTTGTAATGTGGATGAGATCAGATCACAAACAACATATAATAGGGTGGTCATCACTTACCTCTCTTCTTGTGCACTGCTAACATAACTTTGCCGTATGAACCCTCGCCAAGAAGTTTAATAACTTGGAAGTGATCTGAGGGCTCCAGTGATTCTAGAGACTGAACCGTTAAGTGACACAGCTCATCCAAAAGTCTTGTGGCAGTCTGCAAGAAGCAAAATTTACAAAGCAAGAGTTACAAATGTAATTTGAGAGGGAGTTTTTCATGACTCATTTTCCATCAGAGTGTCATTATTTACTAATTAGGTTGCTAAAAGTCTTATTTAATGGCCACGGCATAGTTGCCATACCATTTTGTGGCATGTCAAACAACGTTTCACTAGCTGTCTACAAGGGGACCAAATACCACAAAAAGCCATGTTGAAAGTAAATATGTTCTAGCTGGATTAGAGATATACTCCCGGGGTCTGTCATTGCATGCTATTATAAGATCACTACAGCGAAAGGGTGATTTGAGGTTCAGTTCTGAGGATTGTTTATTCTGTCAACACATCTTAACTGTCCTTAAACACCCGTGGTATCAGCTGAGTTTCATATAGGATTAAGTGTTCTTTTCAGCAATAGTATTGATTACCGATCTAATGTCATACATTGGCATACAATTTGAACTGGATGTTTTAGTCTGTGAATGCTTTGGTATCCCAAAAGCAGAACTCTTACACTCTTTAGTAAAGTGGCGGTTCAGGATAATGAAGAAGGGGGACAGTGTTGCATAATGGGTGAAAGGTGCACCTGTTGGGCTTGAGTTGTGTGAGGACAGAGAGCTCACCAAACGTCCTCTTTGGTTTACCCCTTGTCAAGAACAGCAGAATGGGCACACATCGAAGTTCTTTAGGATTAGTTGTGAATGTTGTAAATTGTTGAATTGTAGAACGTACCATTCTGGTATGTTGTGATATGTAGCCAGTAATCAGTTTACAATTGAAGACTGAACTTTATAATAAATAAACATGGCTATGACTGCAAGCCCTAGCTACCTAAAACAAGAAAAGTAAAAATGTCATTGCTACTTTAAATTTCACAAATGTGCTTTAATGCCTCATAATTGCAATCGTTTCTCTAATTGTGACCGTCTTAGTTGTGACATTATTGCTCACATTGCAGAACATAAATCTTTTTTTTTACTCTTTAAAGGAGTAGTTCACTTGTAAAAAAATCTTTTGCTGATAATTTACTCACCTCCATGTCATCCAAGATATCCATGTCATTCTTTCTTCAGTCGAAAAGAAATTAA
>JAOTRC010000015.1:15116465-15128469 GCA_027497675.1 Cyprinella lutrensis | reverse complement strand
AGGTAGGATTAGGGGTGGGGTTAGGGATCAGGGGTCGGAGATGAGTAGAATTTGGGGTGGGGTTAGGGATCAGGGGGTGGAGATGGGTAGGATTAGGGGTGGGGTTAGGGATTAGGGGCGGAAATGGGTAGGATTAGGGGTGGAGTTAGGGATCAGGGGGTGTAGTTCAGAGGGCATAGGGATTTGGTATATGTAAGGTGTAAGGTGTTGGATCTTGATCTCCCCCTGGATTTCGTGTTCTGCAGTGAGGACCATCTCAAAATTGGAGCTGGACTCTGCAGTAAGTGGGTCTCCCAGGAGCAGATTTCAAGACCCTCAGTATAATTTATGCTGTTGATGATGAATTATGGTCATTACATCAACATCCTCCTCATCATCATCACCATCATCTTGAAAATGAGAAGAACACAAAGCACTGCAAATATGAAAAAATGACATCATCCAGAATGACTTCAAAGCTCTTCTGCCATGGTGTGTGAACAACACAATAAAAACAATCATATCTGGACACGCAAAGCACAAGAGAGAGAGAGAGAGAGTGAGAGAGAGAGAGAGAATTGAGAAACAGAAAGAGAGGAAAGGATAATGAGGATAATCTGAGTCTTTTCCTTCTTCTGCAATCATATAATCCACAGTCAGTTTAAAGCGTTGGGGGTGGAGTGCTGAACCTCGAATGACAAGCAGTCAAACAGTCAGATTAAAACAATCATCACACATGTGCAGAGCAGACACCACTGTGACTCCCGCTGACGGACCGCTGAGATCTAACAGAGTTTCACAGCCTGGGACATGGAGGCTTCGATTCGCTGTAAAACTATCGCAACTGGCGTGACTATTGGAGATCCTATACAAATGAAACATTTACAGGTCGGGATCGGCCTGTTAAATAAAGCCTCTAGTCTAGTTAATCCTTTTGTAAGAGTCTTTTGATGAGCTATGGTTAAAATCTTACATATCTCTCCACCGTTAATGACCCGACCGACCTCAGCTCACTTACCGTATACACACACATGTACTAAATATAACACACACACACACTTCAGAGCCTGACCAAGCTCATCTGCCTATCTTCTGGTTTTAAGATCTACATTGTTCCATCCCAAAACTCAGTTTGCTAAACAAAACACACGAATGGCAAAATACAGCACAACTGCAATCGATTTCTGAAAAAGTGTATCAGAAATTAAGCATAGTTTTACAATGCGGTGATTGTCTGTCACAGGACAAATTTGAATTAACAAATAAAACCCCCATAAATGGCCAAAATCTCTCTAAGGGGACATAAAAATACCTGTCCTGTTTTTGGTCCCTAGCTGCGCACCATATAAATAGACTTATAGACATCATGGTCTATTTCAAGGCATTACTGGGGAAAACCCATGAACCTGTACTTCAATGCTGCTACAACAGAAGAGGAATTTGGAAACAGTTGTTAAAGACAACAGAAAGCTGAGATATTAAAACTGCATGACAGAAGAAGGTCTGCACATTATAACCTGCTATTCCAAGTGGGTTAAGCAAGGATTTAAAGTGCATATTATGCATTGACACAGACCACATTGCACAGACCAAAGCATCCTATTCTACATCTGATTGAATGTGCAATTGTGAGGAAATACTGGCATTCACGTATATCTTAGTGACAGTTTCATAGTTCACTAGTCTTGCTTTCAAGGTCATTATAAAGTTCTTATTAGAAAAAGAATTGAATGCTGACGTTTCTGATAAATCATGGTGACAGTGCTGACTGAAAAACCCTATAAAATGCAACACAGTGATAAAATAGTTTCATGACTTTGTTTATTTAATGAATTACATTTCATTTAATAATGATTTGCAAATTGCACATGGTATAATGACAATAAAGGCTTTCTATTCTAATTTTATCAAACCTAAAGTAGCCTATAGCCATAGAAAATTGTCTTGAGTGAGAAGAACAAGCTTTCACTTTTAAACCATTTATGAAACAGTAAATATGTCTAATGGAAATTTGGTAAAGTAAATCCCCTGTCTGTATTCCTACAGATCAAACTTTGAAGACCAAAACTGACTCATATGCAGATTTCAAAACCCTCCATTCACAATGTCAAATCATCATTCATACTCACGTCCCGAGGATTTCCTTCAACTCGAATATCTTCCTGATGTCATCCACTTGCTTTTTCCACGATCCATTCCCAGATTCCTCGCTTCCCCTGGCCATGGTGCTTCCAGGGTGAGCGCTGCCTCCGAATAACCTTCTTAACGCGTCAATCTTTCCAGCCTTACAGGAAACACAAAACACAGGTAAAGACGCGGACGCGGGTATCGGTCTCTGTGACTGTCTGACGGGATTTAATCGTTTCTTGCATTCCGTTCCATGCCGCCCGGTACCGTCAACAGAACGAGGACTGACTGACGCACAGCTCGCGAACTCACCGCGGATCCTCCTGACTGACTCACCGCGACGCGCGACGAGCTCAACCAACAGAACGCGTAGCGCGCGCGCGCAAATCCGTTAGTCCTTATTCTTGAGGTATTGCAAAGTACGCACCGGTTGATAAATGATGCAACTGTTGCCCGGTAAATAACCGGTGAGCGTGTGTCAGGGACGGCAACAGACTGCGTCAGAAACAGTACACCTTCTGAATGAAGAGCAAACACTGCATTCATTAGCCATCCAAACTCAGTGTAGTGAGAGGAAGACACTTTACTCACTAAAAACGCCCTATTGACACAAATACAGGTCAAATACAGGCAATTAAGGTGATTTTAATTTAGCTACACTGAAAAAACAAAGGTTTCAATTGGGGTTTTTCGTTGTAATGCCAAATGAGGGAAAAAATAACATTGTAATAATCTAAAGAATATGACCACTATAAAATTAACACATTGTGTAAAAAAATTGCTTATATTTTCAGCGAAGAAACCTGAATATTGGTTAAAGCCAGGTTCAAAATTGTTTTGCTTGGGTAGTGTCTCGCTTTAATTAACATTTGCTTTCAAATTTTGTCAACGTTTCAGCAGTATTTTCAATTTTGATATTTTTAGGTCAAACCGTTCTTGTCTGTCAGTCATACAATGAAGGTCTATGGTCACCACCTCAAAGAGCATGCACAGAGAAGTCCAAATTAAACATTATTTAATGACTCATAAATGTAAGTACACATTGATGGCCTAAGACACGAAACGAGCGGTTTGTGAGAGAAAACAAACAGTATTTATATCGATTTTACCTCATGTAACCACAGCCACAAAGCGCCCGCGCCCTTACATCACTTGCTGTGGTAACAAGAGGTAAAAACTAGATAAATACTGTTCGTTTTCTCACACAAACCGCTCGTTTTGTGTCTCAGGCCAACAATGTGTACTAACATTTACGAGTCATTAAATCATGTTCAATTTGGACTTCTCTGTGCATGCCCTTTGAGGTGGTGACCATAGACCTCCATTATATGACTGATAGACACAAACGGTTTGACCTACAAATATCAAAATTGAAAATACTGTGGAAATAAAGACACCTACATCTTGGATACCCTTGAGTTAAGATAAACCAAACCAAAAATTAATTTCAAAGTGAACTATCCCTTTAGATAGTATATATGTGGAAGCAAAGAAAAATATGAAATATGTCTAAATCTCTCTCATATATATGTCGCAGTAATAATCACTTACCTTAATATTTTTAGATTATATTCAATGTAATTAATAAGGGTGAATGTGAATCCTAAAGACAGACAAACAGGTTTAATTATTAATATCTTTACCTTATGAAAATATGTCAATAATTAAATTTTTTAAATATATTTTTTTTTAATTTATTTTTTTTAAATCTCCAGAATAAGCATTTAAGTACAAATTCAGTTTCATCCACAACATCATCATTATTATTGAAAACAACGCATATAATGTATCATTATAAACAGCGTTTGGATGGGTATGTTAAAAAAACAACAACAATAGCAACGTAAATAGAACCAATCAGCAACTTTGCGAAGAAAGTTTGATCTTACCGTCTCCAGCATTTTAAGAGGTATCGTTTTACGATTAATACTTTCATGTAAACATACACCAATAGATTCTGTTATTCTGCACAGGTTCTACATTCATCTGGTAATAAATCAATCGCCCTCGATTCAAACGCACACAACATTGAATGAGCCAATGTTTTTGATCGTGACAATTTACATTTCAATGCTACAACGATTATTTGCCTCCACACAGTCTTCTGACTCCGGTTAGTATATTAAATTTAATTTAAAAGTTCTTTGAAAAACTATACACATTAACACTAATGTATACCTCATCAATTTTCGACATTTCCTTAATAAAATTACAAACTTCCTGTGCCAACAGAGAGTAAATATCACTTCTAAAATATCACTGAGACTTTCAAAAGGTGTAGAAATGATCAACCGATTTGGAAGCCGACAAGAAGAGATGTTCCCTTATACCCAAGTTATAACCAAGGGATAAATTAGTCAAACCTAAAATATGCTCGTTTAGCGCTCAGGCTAGAAACAGAGCTGGCTTTTGTTGTCAGTGCACCAGTCACAGCTTGTTCGCTGTAATAACAGATGCTCAGCTTGTTTCTAGTTCTGTGGTTTCAGGAGAAAGACGAGGTCAGGATGGCTTCTTGCTGCTGATGGTGGAGGGTACCGATGCCCACAGCGGGAGCGGGTAATGCAGGTCTGCCCACAAACTTCAACTGAGGGAACAATGGGATCAACATTAATCATCTTGCAATAAATCGGTGTAAATCTGATGAACTTAAGCTATATGCAGCCTAAGAGGCGATCAAGGGATTAGCTAAGAGGCCATCTAATAGCGTGAAGTGGCGAATCTGACCTTGCAGGCTAACTGTTTCTCAAATCTTGGAGATACAAATGACCAGCAGCCCATGTTCTGCGGCTCCTCTTGACTCCAGATGAACTCTGTAATGGAAGAGGATATAGTATGAAAGAAGCTTGCCATGTTTTGTGTAGAAATACATTGGGTTCCGATAGAGTTTGATGTTTTGTGCATTAAGTACACACTGCTGCTCAAGGTTTGGGGGTCAGCAAGATTAAAAAATACTTTATTTAGCATTAAATTGATCAAGAGTGACAGTAAAGACATTTATGATGTTCCACAAGATTATTTCAAATAAATGCTAATAAATTCAAAAGAAAACAATTTATCAGTTTCCGCAAAAAAATATTAAGCAGCACAACTGTTTTCAACATGACAGTGATATTAAGAAATGGTTTCTTGAGCAGAAAATCAGCATATTAGCATGTGACACAGAAAACTGAAAATTCAGCTGTGCATCACAGGAATATATTACATTTTAAAATATATTAAAGTAGAAAACCATTGTTTTAAATTGTAAAAATATTTCATAATATTACTATATTTTTGCAGCATTTTTTTGCACAAAATAAAAGTTTTTGCTCTGTTTTTCTGACTTAACGAGTTAATTATCTCAGAATTACGAGATCATTTTTAATAGATTTTTTTTGCTCTGTTTTTATGAATTAACAAGTTAATTATCTTGGAATTACAAGAAAATTTTTCATGGAAAAAACGTTTTTGCTCTGTTTTTCTGAATTAACGTGTTAATTATCTCAGAATTACAAGATGATTTTTCATGGAAAAAATTTTTGCTCTGTTTTTCTGAATTAACGAGTTAATTATCTCAGATTTACAAGAAAATTTTTCAGGGAAAAAAGTTTTTGCTCTATTTTTTCTGAATTAACAAGTTAATTATCTCAGAATTACAAGAATTTTCATGGAATTTTTTTGTTCTGTTTTTCTAAATTAATGACTAAAACTTTTTTTCATGAAAAATTATCTCGTAATTCTGAGATAATTAAATTCATAAGAGAATTTTCCAAAATGAAATAAAATAAACCAATTATCTTACCAATTATATATATATATATATACATGTGTGTGTGTGTGTGTGTGTGTGTGTGTGTGTGTGTGTTATTCAGAAACAAAAAGCAAGTATAATTTTGTATTTTTTTTTTTCTTGGAGCTTAAATTTGTGTAGTGCATTCTGGGAATGCCAAACTGAGGCTTCTTAGGAACATCAACATTTTGTAATGGGAACATCTATGATTCCTTAAGAAGGCCAGTCCTGGAGCGATTGCCCCAACAACACACAAAAAAAAACAATAAAAGAAAAAAAAATAATTTACTATGTGATGAATAAAAGATGCATATGAGCAACCTCACCTTTGGCGTTTGTGTATTTATTTAGTTCCTGTTGTAGGGCTTCCGTGGGGAAAGGACACAGTTCCTCGACCCGGATCAGCGCCGTGTTTTTTACTGCCTCTGGTAACGTCTCTCTCTGTTTCAGCAGGGCGTAGTAATGTTTACCTGAGCAAAGCAGAACACGCTGCACACTGCAGGAGAGGAGCAGAAGATGCATTTTTAATGTTTATGAATGTCCATTTTGTATATGAATAGTCAAAAGTTTGAGCTCAGAAGAAAAAAAACACTTTTAGTTAGCAAGGATGCATTAAATTGATAAAATAAATGGTTTTTACTTTCTAGTAATCACCAAAAAATCATGAAATAAATGTAAGACTGGATGTGTAATGTAAGACTACAATTTTTACTGTAGTTTTCAATCAAATAAATGCAAATTGCTGAGCAAAAGAGACTTCCTTCATAAACATTTAAAAATCGAATCGACCCCAAACTTTTTGAATGGGAGTAAATGTAATGATCTATTAAAAAAAGATACCTCGCAGGGTTTACAGAAGCATCACCGATGACAGATTTAAAGGAAGTTCCTGGTCCCATATCAGCCAAGCTTGACACTGCCCCCTAGTGCCAAATAGAGGTGAATATTCTTTAATAAACAATAACAACAACAAAACAGAAAGCAATTCATATCTCTAACGCACCGAAAAGCGCAGCAGAGTTTTAGGTGAAGCCACGATCAATGGTTTCCGGAAGTTTCTGATCATTTGTCTCCTCAAAAGGTGAAAGTACTGAGCTGGCAGGGTTGGATTCACCACTCCCATGTTCACCGTGTCCCCGTCCACACCTTCCTCTTTACTGTCACAGAGCTGCCGGAGGAAAAAAAGAGCAGTTATTTAAATTACGCTGGAACATTTAGTCCGTACTACTCCTGTAATTGAGCATGCTTACACTTTACCTGTAAGAAACGCTCGATTCGGCATGATGAATGCTCCGGTCCGGCTCCATCGTACCCGTGTGGCAGTAAGATGACCAACCCACTCTGCAGGAGCCATTTAGCCTCACCTTAAAAAATCAGAAATGTCACAAACCAGGATTTAGGCTCTAAAGATACATATTCAGAGTGTTTGCACAGTTTTATTATCAAATTTAAATCAGAAATGCCACAAACCAGGATTTAAATGTGTAGTTCACTTTAAAAAAAAAAACTTCAGCTGATAATTTACTCGCCCCCATGTCATCCAAGATATCCACGTCTTTCTTTCTTCAGTCGAAAAGATATTAAGGTGTTTGATGAAAACATTCCAGGATTTTTCTCCATATGATGGACGTTATTGGGAACCAAACGGTTCAAGGTCCAAAAGACAGTTTCAGTGCAAATTGCAAACTGTTCAAAGGGCTTTAAACGATTCCAGATGATGAATAAGGGTCTTATCAAGCGAAACGATCACTCAATTTAATAAAAAATAAATAAATAAAAAAACGATCACTCATTTAATAAATAAATAACAAAGTTTAAGTTTTACAAGCTCAAATGGTCGCCTTGCTCTGTTCTGTTCTGTGATGCACGTTCGTGAGTCACGAACGTGCGTCACAGAACAGAGCAAGGCTCCATGTTCGAACTTGTTCATCAAAATGAACGAATCTTTTTGGTGTCATTTGGTTCATTGATAAGACCCTTATTCATCCTCTGGAATCATTTAAAGCCCTTTCAGCAGTTTGCACTGAAGCTTTTGGACCTTGAACCGTTTGGTACCCATTGAAGTCCATTATATTGAGAAAATCCTGGAATGTTTACATCAAAAACCTTAATTTCTTTTCGACTGAATAAAGAATGACATGGACATCTTGGATGACATGGGAGTGAGTAAATTATCAGCAAAAGTTTTTTTTTGTCGTGAACTACTTTAAGTGAACTACTCCTTTTAAGGTTCCACATGACTTTTATTTCAATATATGGGCACAATTTATTAATATTGACCTAGAAAATGTTAGTTGGACATGTTACAGCAGTAAAACATTTGAATTAATCAAACAACTGTATAAAGTTGGACCCATTAAAGGCCTCGCGTGCACATATTTGAATCTGCTTCACAGACTAAATGATGTTATATAACTTTTAAATACATATTTCTCCTCATACATACCGGTACGACGGCGAGCCCTCGATTCTGGGTGGCGATGGAAAGCACATTGTCGAAATCCATGGTCCCTCACTGTCCACAGCTCACTTCTTTAGCTAATAGCAATAGCTACCACTATCCAGTCGACAAACACTCACCTCAGCCAGCCTTTGAGCCCGCAAACACGATCAAAGAGTCAACTGATATCTCCCCTGATGTTAAAATCAAATGAGTAAGCAGAAACTAACTAAAAAAGAGAAAACCATTAATGTGGTTTTAATGCCTTCAGCTTCTGGCCGTCATATTTGATCAGCTGCTGTCCATTTAAACCGTTAAACAACGGAGAGCTTGGAAGATTAACAATAAAAAGTTCCGTTCTGTTTTTGCTCAGTGATACCGTATCACTTTCCCCAAATTGTCATTAAACGACATTAAAGAGAAACGCTGTAAAATAACGTGAACATGGAAATCCTCTTGTGAGATTTGTGTTCTCTAGAAACGACAACCAAGCCCACGTCATCCGGTACACATTCCTACGTCACGTCCGGTTGTTGAGGACATGCGTTTTCTAGTTGTCTTCTTCCTTTTTCAATTTTCTACTTCATCTTCTATCTTCTTTCGCGACTTTTTCATAAAGTTTTGATTCGTCACAATTAACTCAGACCGGAAATAGTTAGACAACAAACAGCAAACAAACGAACGCTTTATGTTAATTATATAAGTGGCTACTAAACGAAAAATAATGTACTGTTGAAAATTTTATCACGTGCTTTTTCTTGCGTTTCCTTGTTTTTGTTATTTTTGACAGCCAATGAGATTTTAAATGCAACTAAATAACAAGTAATCTAAACCAAAACAAATAATCCGATACATAAAAAAACGATTAACACAAAATAACACATGGAGGTCACTAAACAAAAAAATAATAAACAAAATAAACATATATAATAAATACAAATTATTTAAATGACTAGCATATACAAGAACGATATTACTCTTTGGTTATAGCCCTATTTTCTTTTTGCATGCTAAATATTTATTATATAGCCGACTTGCGATACCGACACATCATTTCGGATTTAATATTGTCTTGACTTGTTCTTTTTTTTTATTATTTTTTAAATTAAAAATTAATCAACAGTACAATCAAAGTAGCAAAATTAAAATAAATTAAAAATTAAAATTTATAAATTAAATAAATAAAAATTCTACTGCTGCCGTCTTGACCAAGAAGAGATAGCAATATCTCAATGTGATTCTCCTGGTTAAATAAAGGAATAATAATAATAATAAATAATAAATAATTAATAAAACAAAAAAATACCCACCAAAAAAATAAAAAAAAAAACAGCAACAAGATTTTCAATCAAATAAACACAATTAACCACAGTTTTAACAGTATTTTTGTTTTGCATAGAAGAGATGGTTGAAATATACTGTTAAATTTCAGTTTTTAGCACAGAAAAAAAGTGTTTTTTATTACTAAATTTACATTTATGAATATGGAATTTGGCAACAAATTAGATTAGATTTACTAGAAATACTGCACCACTGTCCTTCCCACAGTCATTAAAACAACCAAAAATTACATTTTTGTAGTACAGGGTGCACTCAGAAAGAATATTTTCAACTAAAAATGAATTAATGTCTTTCCAGAACGAATTCACAAGACCAAAATAAACGTGAGATAGTTTCAGGATGTAAGCCAGAAAAGGAGCATTTTACATCAATGTCATTCTTAAACGTATTTAAGCAAACATTTGTGGGGTAAAACCAGTGTAGTAACTCGAATGAGACTTCTTTAATTTTGTTAGTTAAAAGGAACTTCAGTGGTTTGTCTTGACTTGTTCAGGCAAATAAACATTGAAGAATGACGCAATATTGTTTTTAATGCCACCACAAGGTGTCGATATAGATCCACAAAACAATTATGCGGTCTGTTTACTTAACTAAATATCGTTTTATTAATATCCTGAATTTATTTATAGAAGTCACATTATATATAGAAACAGCCGCTGACAATCAACCATTAAAGACACGATAAAAGGAAGAAACGGTTCCAGTTTAGACGCATGTGATGCAGGTAAATCCCGCCCACACGTCCGCGTTGTAAACACTTTCACGCGTTCTGATTGGCGGACCACAGTACAGCTGACTTCTCTCCTCCCACTGATGATGGCCTGTCCCAAACACAAGACAAAAACAAATCGCGCATACAAAGGGACGTAAATATTAGCGGGTGCTCTCTGTTCGCCAAGACCGATCTGTCCATCTTTCCCTTTGCAATTCAACCTCAGATAAAGATGGTTTCTCCGGTCACTGTGGTATGTATATGTTTCCTCTTTTCTCTACTAAATAAGCTTTTCATTAAAACACCAATGTCTAATCGACATTATCACTTCAAAAAGACGTGATATCAGTTAAACTGAGATATGCATTTATACATTTTTTGAAGCGATCATTTTAATTTCGAATTCATGCATTGATTACCTCTGCAAATCACTTATTCTTATGTCATATAGCTAAATATATAAAAAATGATGCGTATACTGACTTGTTTTTGCTGTCAAGGAGAACAATACACATACGCTGACATCACTGTTTGTTTTATATTATATTTGTGTCCATGCATCCTTGAGCCTGTTATCTTGGGAATAACAATGAGCACGTGATTATGGCCAGCATGCTCATGTTTACTTTACCTCGACTAACCATGTGCCATATGATGGTTTATTTATGCAAATATTCCATTGATCTATAATTAAGTTAGCACTGTGCAATTTGCTCTGCAAGGTTTGCATTCACAGTATTTCCCCATTTTCTCTGCTTTCATCTGCTTTCAAAGGGCTTTATTCAGAAACACTCGTGACAATCCATCATTCCTCTTTCATGCATTCTGACTGGAAGAGCGTGAGTTCATGCGGTTTCTGAAGTGATCTAGTTGCACTGTTTCAGCAAAACCTTTTGTTTCAAATGTCCTGTGTTTTCAGCATCTCTTTTCACTAATGATTTTTGTTGTTGTTTTAAAATTATATAGTGTATGACCAACTAAATATGTACTCAGACTGTTTTTCGTGAATATGAAATAGGGGCGAGTTGTCCCGTGTTTTAGTTGGCCAAACTAGTTTGATATTTTTTAGGCCTTTTGACTTTTCACATACATTTCACACATTGTTTTGAGCTTTATAGATGTTTTACGGTTCATTATTTTCTTGAAAAACTGTTGAACAGCAGGTTCTCACTGTGACAACTTATCCCGTGTAGGCTTGGTTTCACAGACAAGGCATAGATTAAGCCAGAATTAGGCCTCAATAAAATTAGGACATTTAAATAGATTTTATAATCATGCATTAGAAGAGAATAAAGCATTACTGGAGAGACAAAACAATGTCACTGACATTTGAGACATGTCAGAGCAAGTTGCTTTCAATTCAAACAGCTCAAACATATATTTTAGTCTGGGACTATGTCTGTGAAACTGGTGGGTGGTGTGACAACATGCCCCACAGCCTATTGAACTGTATATTGTTATCTATTTTATTTAGCAAATTGGGTTATTTAAAATTAGTCTATTAAAGGAGTAGTTCATTAAAAAAATGTTGATAATTTACTCACCCCATGTCATTCAATATGTCCATGTCATTCTTTCTTCAGTTGAAAAGAAATTAAGGTTTTTGATGAAAACATTCCAGGATTTTCTCCATATA
>JAOTRC010000015.1:14996369-15007745 GCA_027497675.1 Cyprinella lutrensis | reverse complement strand
TCCAATGTAATATAGTAATATATAATATTTTTTACATTTAATTTATCTTCTATTATATAGTTTAACAAGGTTCCTCAAATCCGGTCCTGGAGGGCCACTGTCCCGCATAGTTTAGTTCCAGTCCCTGAACAAGCTTCTCAAAGTCTTCAGAGTTACTAGAATATGACATGTAAGTGAGTTAGATCAGGGTTTGTGTGAGTTTGATCAGGACAGTGGATTTAAAGAACCCTGTAATATAGTACATTATAAGGTTATATAACATATCTTAGGTTAGATTTGAATCATTTATTAATATATATGAAAACTGGATGGCTGGCAATTTCACCTTAGTCAGTTCCATAAGGACGACTGAGAGGAACTCTGCAGTGGTTTCGACTAAAGCTTTGAGCTGCACATCATCCACTAGTTTCTCCTCTTCTTTCTGTCTCTCTTCTGATTCAGAGTTTCCAGCAGTCCGGCTCTGAAGGCATTCAGTGTTGAATTGCAGAATGCGGATAAGACTTCCTAATAATTCTGCACCTGTGACGAATAAACAGACGTTAAACCTGAAATAGCAAACCTTAAACAAACAACACTACCTCCCATGAATTTGTATTCGATGTGTTATTTATTCAGTGTGCGTTTCGTACTGATCTCCATCTGCAGACTGGAGTGTAACGCGGACAGCAGGGCGAGCGCCGGGGCCAGGAGTGCTTTCTGCTCCTGCAGGATCAGAGGAGGGTCGTCCGCTTGACAGAAATCCTCACACACGATCTTACACACAAATGTCCACACCGCACGACCACACGCTCCATCTGATATTGAGGACAAAGGATTTTCTTTTAAAAAAATGCCACAAATTTCACATACCTTTTACGTCAGCAGTCAAAAATTAAAGTGAGATCTTTTAATAGAAAGAAACATCCGTTTTTATCAATTTTATTACTTTGTATCATTTTTCATTATTCAAGTATAACTTAATAAAAACGTAAAAAAAAAAGTAAAACATTTTTTTTTTTAAATTGTGAATTTTTTTTTTTTAATTAAAAAATTAAAATATAAAAAAAATTAAACTTTCATTAAATAAGATTTCTTTCAAATTAATGCTGTTATTTATAACTTTCAATTAATCAAAATCGGAAAAAAAGTAGCAGTTTTTTGTTCCCTTTTTCTTTCCATTATTTTCTCAATATTCTTTTTTTTATTTTGTATATTAAACTCCATTTCTTACCATATATATAAATTTCCTGTATTATTACCATACCTTCCATTTCTACCCATGATTTATTCTTATCTTTTAAAATAAAGAGTAAAATTGATCAAAGGGAATCAATTGCATTTCAAAATATATTCAAATAGAAACCAGTTATTTAAAATTGTAATAACATTCCAAATAGTACTGTTGTTACTGAATTTTTTATCAAATAAACGTAGCCTTTATCTAAAAATTTTATCTAAAAGATATATGTGAACATCTATATGATGATTCCTGAAAATATTTTGTTGTTTTTAGCATGTGTATTTTCTTAGGGACAATTTATGTGTGAGTGTGTCTCACCCAGAGCCTGCATGCCCTCTTCTACTGTAGTGAGAAGCTGGAGAGAATGTAGATACACTTCAAGAGCATCTGGACTCTCTGACCTACAACACAAACATTTGAATAACCCTTAATTCATATTTTAAAAATGAACATTGATGTGAATCCAGGGGGAACAGCAGATAGAGGAATGAATAGGTTGGTAAACACCTCAGACAGACAGGCAGATGAGCAGAAGGTCACATGACCTTAATTAATATGCCTCACCTAAGCTGCGTGGCGGCCTCAAGCAGAGAGGACGCGATGTCCTGCTGTATGTCCTTGTTTGGGTCACTCTCGCTGGGTGGGGTGGACACCCAACTCTTCATTATCTCCTCATCCTCATCAAAGAGCTTATCCACCAGCTCCCCAACCTTAACCAGCAAATCCACTGCAGAGAGAGAGATATTTTAGAGGTGATCTATGTCTTTTTAAATATCAACTTTATTATATATAATTTTTATATTAAATATGAACAACTTAAAAATAGCCAAAATATACTAATTAGCAATATTAAGTTATAGTAAGAAAAAGACTCAAACAATTATTTTCCTTAAATTTATAGAAAATATAAATGTTAAAGACTAGAAAGTGAAAAAGTTCAGGAAAAAATAAAATAATATGTTAATTAACAATTTAATAGGTTTATTTAATTTGCATTGCTTAAAAACAAACAAAAATAAAAAACACACATTTAAATAAATAAAAAGGTTAATTATAATTATTATTTTAAATTTTTATTTAATTATCTTATTATATATACTATATTATAATTATCTAATTAAATATTTTATTTATTTTATTTATTATCTAAAAAAGCTAACAAAAATAAGAAAATAAATAAAAAGTTAATACAGCAAGTTAATAATAATAATTATTATTATCATTTAAATAATGTTTTATTTAAAAAAAGCTAATAAAATAAGAAAATAAATAAAAGTTAATAAAGCAAGTTAATAATAATTATTAAAATTATCATTTAAATAATGTTTATTTTAAAAAAGCTAACAAAATAAGAAAATAAATTAAAGCTCATAAAACAAGTTAATAATTTAAAATGTTATTTTTTAATGTGTAATGCTTAAACCAAAAAATAACAAAGATAGTTTAAAAAGTTTAGTTTAAAACGTGCAACAAATGTATTTTATTGAAGTTTTTTATTGAAGTCTATTGCATGATCCCTTCTGAAGGACCATGTGCCACTCGAGTTGAGAAATGGCGGCTACAAATTTTAAATTACGTAAAAACAAACGAAAACATATTTAATATTTATTGCTAAAAACCATGCAAAACACACCCACACACACATAAATTATAAATATATACGATACATTTTAAATGTTTATTTAATGTTTACTGCAAAAGAAAAAAAAATCTAAAAAAAAAAAAGAAAACCTTTTTTGCCCTATTCATTGAAAGCACCATTAGCAACAACATCAAACATCACTGACCATTGGTAGAGCTGCTCATGATGAAACACAGACAGCCACACACTGCGGGCTGCTGCCGTATCCTCTCTAGCCACAGCGGGGAGACATCAGGCTGAGACATGCATGTTAGCAGAAGCCTGAAAAAGACACACACCGCCATTCAGAGAGAGTCTAATGCGTCATGTATTGAGAAATGTGCTAACAGGGCTTCATCAAAACTGACCTGCAAGTTTCCAAGAGTGTAGGTGGGTCATTGTCTCCGAGAAGCAGAAGTAACACAGCTCTGTGATATACAGAGAACATGTCAGATATGGTTTCATTTAACATAGCCTAGTTAGAAGTACTGCAGGTAGTGTAACTAGTTTAGTAAATATTTAATTAATCTGAAGAGAAACAGAAAGGGAAAAAGATGCTGTCTCTCTCTCTCTCTGTGTGTGTGTGTATATATATACATCTCACCCCAAGTCAGAGTTCTGGCTGAGAAAGACACATGAGTCATGGAAACAGGCCATATTACCCAGAATTCCAACACAGATTTCCTGTAACAAACGCTCTGTGTAATTATATGAAGTCATAAGCAAGAAAAATATGATATATAATTCAGCAAAAGCAGCATGTAGGAAAGTAGCAGAACAGTGGTAAAACGACGTACAGTGAGCCGTGGACTGCGTGACTTTGCGATCACACCCAGCAAGATGTCTGGAGCCTTGAACTCTTGAAGAAAGATAGCCACGTCCTGGAGAGAAAAAGCATATAAGGTGTAGATAGATGATGATGATGATGGCTATTGTAGGAGGATGTTGAATGAAGTGTGAAACAGTTTACCTTATCCATAGCCATGTCCCATACTTTACACAAATCCTCTTCCAGATCATCCGTCAGTTCCATGGAAGAATCATCCTGTCCACTTTCTTGATCTGTCACCATCTATAAGGTGATTAAAGCACTTATTAAGAAAAAAATTGAAGGCATTTGTGTTTTATTAAAAAGTTCTTTATGTTTTATTTTTGTAATATATTTTATGTGTGGTTTTATTTGACATAAAATGTTCCATCATTATGCAGGACAATGACTGAGATACCTGAATAAGCCGGGTCAATGTGCTGAAGAGCCAGTGTTTACTGTACACCGTCTCCCCGATGGCGTCCGCCTCTTCACCAGCCTCAGTCTCATCTTCCTCGGGTGGAGGCGATGGGTTTCGGTCCATCTCTGGTGAAGCTGCGGTGGAGGATCCACAACTGTCTCCATCCACCTCCTGAGAGCATCTGTTATTGTGTTCTGATGACCAAATCAATATATGACATTAATGCATTAACAAACATCTAAAGGATGCATGCATAACCAACCAAGCAGCCGAAAGCATTTTGTAAGTATCTAAACATGTGCAAAAACCTCCAATGCATGCAAAACTTACAGTAGATTATTACATATAGGTATGCATTAATTTCTCATGCATGCAAAATAAATACTTTTAATGCCAGACATAAATGCAAGTATACTTTTCCAGTCGAGGTCAAAACATAATTGAGTGAATGTTTACAGTAATAACGCGTATAATAATTCGAGTCAAGACGAGTCCACCACTCTTCAGAAAAATAAGTGTGAAATGCTATCTTAGAAACACTATTTGTGGTGTATGTTTAAAGCTCGAAAGGTTTTGCCGGCTTATTTTTATAATAATACCGGTTAAACAACGTGGCAAATATTGATTTAATTAAATAAACATTTACTGCAGAGAGGAGCAACACTCGTTTATTAACTAATCCAAATGTCCTGACTTACCCATTAATAACGACTTTCCACAAATAACGCTAGATGCTCAGGAATATTAAGAATGCAAAATATGAATTTTAAGCTTCATGGTTTCTTTGGACGTTTTGAATAAGCGCATAGAAGTGGAGTACTTCCGCTCACAACTCAAAAACAAAGCATGATGGGAAAGAATAAAAAATAAAGTGGGTAGAAAGGCATTTGTACGAAATAATGTCTTCAAATAAATGGGTGTCACGGTTTGTCAAGTAAATATTTTACTCCGCAACACAAATTTGAAATTCAATAGGTAAATAAAGACTCAAGAGTTTCAGAGTAATCAGCTGTAATCATTCTCGTGAACCTCTCTGGTTGAATGAGTTGACGAGGGGCTTTTATGTGTTTTTATTTTTTATTTTTTTATTTTAACTTGTATGTCAGTTAACAATTCTTGAATGGATTAAATTCAACGATTATTTTTTTTAATAGAGTAAAAAAAATGTTTGCAAAAAATAAATAAATAAATAAAACTTAAACATTATTTGAATGCGAGTCAATGAGGGTTTCTGGGCCTCCTTTCGCCACCTACAGGAAGAAACCTTAATGTCTTTCTAAATACAGCTTCTTCTTTTTTTGTTCAAAGTCGGTTCTTCCTTTCTAGACTGCTGTCATGTGCGTAGAAACGGCTAGTTCAGCCAAAAATGACAAATCTGTCGTCTTTAACTCTTCCTCAAGTTGGTCCAAACCTGTGTTAATTTCTTTCTTTTGCTGAATTTCAAAGAATATGAAGGATGTGGATAACCAAAAGGCCCAAGGCCCTATTGACTCTCATATGGGGGATGAGAGTCAATGGGATGAGTTCACTCCAGAATTCAAATTTCCTGATAATTTACTGACCCCCATGTCATCCAAGATACTCATGTCTTCCTTTCTTCAGTCGAAAAGAAATTAATGTTTTTGAGGAAAACGTTTCTCGTAGGCTAGGCTAGGCTAATTCAATGGGGTCAAATGGTCTGAAGATCTAAATTTCATTTTCAATGCAGCTTCAAATGGACTCACTGCACACGATCCCAGTCGGAGCTCATTAAATGACCCTGGGTTAAGTGTTCAAGTGTGAAAAAGCCTAGTAGTACCCTCATTCTTCAGAATATATTCTTTTGTGTTCAGCAGAAGAACGAAATACAGGTTTGGAACAACTTGAGGGTGACTAATGATGACAGAATTTCCTTTTTTGGGTAAACTATCCCTAAACTACTAACACTGTCTGAGCTTTCTCTTTATTAATCAATGATATAAAAAAAAAGCACAACATAGGCTATTTCTTATATTTCTCATTTTATTTCATAACATTAAGCTTTCATGTTTCAGTTGTCTCAGAGTTTTGGACCATATGTGTAATGTTCAACATTACTGTAGTCTGAAATGATTCAGAATTTGACATGAATCACGAATTGTACTGTAGTAAACTGGTCAAATCTAAAGTTTTATCCTCAACTCAATGGTCAGATTTGACACTTTCCTAGGATTTTTTTTTTTCCAGCAAACCTCTTGAACTGACTTGAACTCAGCACTTGACTTATACTGTACATACATAACATTGATGTCAAATGAGGCAGTGTCAATAGAAACTCAGCACTACAACAGTGTTGGTTTATCTAATCAATGTTCTACATGTTTGTTCCCTCCCTTTGCCAACACTGTGCCCTGTTTCATGTAAGGGTATTTCTGAAGAACATCTGTTTCTTCTAGGCTACATTGTCAACACTTGCGTTTGCGGTGCCACAAAGAGGTGGAGCCATCATCTCGCTTTACATGCACATCAAAAACCTGATGTTTGCCTTTGGAGGAACTTTTGTGCTACTGAGAGAAGTTATTTGAATGTTTGGGCAGCTCTCAATATCAGCAAATTATGATATTTGCTGTTGATTGAACAATGATTTACAAAGGAGTACCTAAATTTACTTTATGTCTGATGGCCTCCTATATCTAGTGTGTCTAGTAATAAATTGGACCCTCAACGCTCAAAGTTCAAAGCAAAGGGAGATATTTTCTTTGAAAAAAATTGATTTTTACTACAACAAAAGGCTTCCTTCCAGCTCAGTGACATCACTAACCCTAACATTTACATAAATCCACCCCGGATAACACACCTAAGCTAGGCTACAGAAATTCATTAACTAACCATTAGGAAATGTTCACATGTTTTCACTTCTTCTTCAGTCTCTCCATCTTTCTGACTTCAGTTTGAAAATATCGGGTAAAAGTTTTTGAAAGTTACAGTGCATGTCTGTGTGAGGTAAAAGGACACAAGCTCTTTAAAAGTTTTCACATACACACTCTGGGGACATCATAGCATTTTACATCATGTGAAATGGGCATACCATACCACCCCTTTAAAAAAGAGAGGAGTTGTGAGAATCCATCACTCTGATTAGAGAGATGTCATGAAGACTATTTTTCGTACTTTTGAATGAATCAATTTCAGATTGCAACATTTTAACAGCATTGCTATATTAACAGCTCAGCATGCTACATTTAGTGAATCTAGCTAGTCTAGTATAATCAATCTATCTAACAGTGAATTTAGCTGACCAAGTCAATAGTGGAATAAAAACAACACAGTCAACACCTTTACAAACAACTCCCTTTTCACTGCAACTTAAAGGAAGCAATTCAATGTGTGGCAACCTGAGGTAATTTATTTTGTTACACGATTTGCTAACCTGCATAACCATCTCATCGTTCATTCTCGCCATTTATTCCAAGGATACGACCGATTGGGTTTCATATTCATTTTTAACATATCATTTAAAAGTGTGTTTGACTTGTCAAACAGTGTTTTTTTCTGTACCTCAGCGATTAACTTTTCAGCAGTGTCTGAATTTTAAATGCGCGATGAGCCCTTTAAATTCGGGTGGATTCTGATTGGCTGTCAGTGTTTTATCGTTGTACGTTAGCTTTCAGGAAAAAAAGTTTGACTGACTTAACGTTAATGTGTGGTGTGTGTGATTGTAGGCTAGGATAGTCGTCACAACATGCGATAAAGGTTGACAAAGAACTTGTTAAATATTGTACTTCCAATCACCTGTTGAAAGAAAACCGAACAGATACAGAGCTCGCAATAAAACGAGAATCAACGGTTGCTTGGGTTTTCGTAGATGGCCGAGATGGCGCGAACTGAGGCACTTGAAGTTGAACAAAGTATCTGGAGATTGTTATACTCTCAACAGGTAACGTTAAGGTAATTTTACTAAACAAATAAATTGTAACTCTGTGAAGCATTACCTAGTTACTTCAAAGGGCCATTTCATTATGAGTTGTTGTGCTGTGCTGGAATTTATTTTCAAGTATTATTTATAAGTATTGTGTCTACAGTAATGGGTTTAGCTACAGCAACTTGATGTCTTCTGCTAGTCAGCTAAGATTCTTTCCATCTAATAAGTTAGTCAAATGTTTAGCAGTTGTAGGTTAATTGCTCTGACATTTTATGAGAAAAAAAAACATTAAACTGCACAGTCACACAGCACAGACACAACCAAAACAATGTTGTTCCTCAACATGAATGCAGTTTTGTTTATTTAGATGTTATCAGTGAACCTTTAAAATCCATATAGAATTAGTTTAGTTTTTTCGTTTGTTTGATTGTTTTTAGTTTTCTTTTACAAATTTTCAGAACTTTTGACTCATCTACTACTGTAAAAATACTGTAAAGCCTTTTCATGGTTTAATATTTGAATGAATCATATTTCTAAAGGTCCACAGGGTCAAGCATTATTAGTAATACTCATGAATAGAGTTATGAATGAAATCACATTTCTCACGAGGCAAAAATCTTTTACTAGAAAATGATCAGGATATGACCGCTGCCAGATGGTCAGTGATTAGTTTGTTTTAATTCACAAAAGCACAGGTGGCATTCAGGAGCTCGAGACACACCTGTGTACCTGCAAGGATGCTGAACGTCAAATTGTCTGCATCACAGACAGGATGTTCAAAGCTCACACGCAATCATACGTTGTCACTTGAAATGCACTGGCATTTGGCTGCACCTTGTCAAGAAACAGCTTGATGGAAAATTTGATTCATTTGTCATTTATGATCATATCCTACTTGGGAAATTCAGACCATATGTCCGTTCAGGACGCTAAAGACTCTGAGTGTTTACACAAGACAATCATTTTAACCATTAGTCTTCATTTCATACCACAAATCAGCTGCTAAATAGTTTATTAATCATGTATTGTATATTTATTTTGCAGGTTTTAGTAGTGAATGTTATTTTTACTAATCCTCCTCATACATGTACACAGAACCTGTAAATTATTCACACCCTGCCGTAAATATGAAATTCATCACATACATTTTCTTCAAACATCGTTCAGAGAGGCCGAGGAACTGCCGCCCGCCTGAACACACACACACACACACACGCACACACACAATGCCATCACTGGACTTTTGTAATACCAGGTCAGCGTGTTTTTTCTGCGTCATGCGAAGGCTGGTAGACCCTCCCTGGAGGGTGGTAAATGAGAAATGATATAAAAGGAATCAAACAGTACTGAAGCTCTACCTGTAGACCTTTCTCACCTCCCACCATGGAGTGGAAAACATCTGCAGTCTGCATACTACTTCTGGCGCTTACCAGCATTCAGGTGCATTCAAAGAACGGTAAGAGTTTAACTATTCTTGAGTTCTTCGGGGCGTTATTAAAATTATTTTTATTACCATTTTTGACAAATTATTTCCCTCTATATATATAATTCATTCAGGTTCATTCAAAGAAGAGTAAGAGTTTTCTTATTTTATTTTAATATTTTATTTCATTTAAAATATTGAAATTGTTGTTGGTCTAAATCCTGTTCTTATTAATTTAATTATGTTACTGCAACTAAACAACAATCAGAAATGACTTGTTACTTAATCATATTAAAAAATATGAGCTGCCGTTTGGTGCCCTCATAATAAGATTTCTTTATTTTAATTTATTCATTTTTTTTCAGTAGTTTTGCCAGTCGATATCCCATTTGTAAGCTTTTATATTCAAGATCCAATATCTGAAATGTGTTTTAAAATCAATTAAACCTGACATGATCTTGTCACCTAGCTTGATGTGGTTGGAAACAGCATCAGTGTCGGCATCTGGGGGAAAAACAGGAACCAACCACCTGATAACATTTGCGAACGTCATAGTTTCATCACTTGAACCTGATGCTATCAGCTCCATTGATGACTTGCTTTAGAAGTTACTAAATATTCTCAGTTGTGAAAAATGTGAAAAGTTCATTTACTTTCCTTCATGATAACTCGATCATCTTTCTGAAATTTCTCGGATTGCAATTGATTTTTGCATTAATGTAAAAGTTAACAAATCAGTTTGAATTATGGTTTGCAAACAGAAAGCATAATTGTGATCCAAATTAGTGTTTAAGGACAAAAAATGGAAATAAAGTCATGTAACTATTGTAAAGCATATTCTTTCTCATACACATGTTCTCTATATTAAAAACTCACATTTCTTTGAATTGCAAATCTTTGTTTTTCTCCCTTTTTTTGCAGTCTATCCCAGTAATCATGTCAACAGCATCTGCAGCATGTGGGGAAACTTCCACTTCAAGACGTTCGATGGGGACGTTTATCAGTTCCCAGGCATGTGCGAGTATAACCTGGTGTCTGACTGCCAAAGCCTCATTCGCCAGTTCTCGGTTCATGTGAGGAGAACAGAAGACACCAATGACCCCAAGATCAGCAGGGTGTCAGTCAGTATCAATGACATCGTCGTTGAGTTGACTGAGAAAGAGGTCATGATCAATGAACAAAAGTAAGATTTGGGGAACCCAACTCCTGCTTATTTGCTCCCACAGCAAAGCCTTAAAAATGTGTTCTGTTTAGTCAATTTCTTATTTGAAACTTTTCTCATTTTTCAGAGTAACGCTGCCCGTGCATATCACAGGGATCCTTGTGGAAGAAAACACCATTTAC
The DNA here is from genome assembly GCA_027497675.1 of Cyprinella lutrensis. Taxonomy (NCBI): domain Eukaryota; kingdom Metazoa; phylum Chordata; class Actinopteri; order Cypriniformes; family Leuciscidae; genus Cyprinella; species Cyprinella lutrensis. The sequence continues at coordinate 14,997,029 of JAOTRC010000015.1, read as the reverse complement.
ACCAGACTCTATTCCAAAATGGGCATCACTGTCACATGGAACAAAGAGGATGCAGTTATGGTAAGGTTATGTGGCTCGATATGAGTTCAAAACAAATTTGACTACAGATTCTCATATGGATATTAGTCTGATTTAAGTTTTACAAACCTATAATACACTAAACTTATTTCCAAACATTAACTTAAAACTGGCTCATACAATACGAGTAATCTGTTATTGAATTAGACACAGCTGCTGTATGTTTTTGATTTACTAAAAAGAACTGGCTCACGAGTAATTTAGTGAATCGGACTACACTTCTAGCGCTCAATGAGTAGTTGGAGCAGAATTTATACAACATGACTGTTTAACTGGGGAAAAACTAGTTTACGCCACAGGAAACTGCCAGCAGACCTTTCAAGGGAGTAACTAACCAGTAAATGATTTAGCATATTGTGCAAACACTGCAGCGTGTGAAGTGAAATGCTATATAAGGCAATTTTCTGTTACACATTGAAATATCTGCATTTGTTTCCTTATGAACAGTGAATTTCTGTCTGCAAGTTTGCAATATTCAATTGTGTATAATTTTGTAACATAGTATTATTAAAGGGTTAGTTCACCCAAAAATGAAAATTCTGTCAGTATTTACTCACCCTCATGTTGTTCCAAACCTCTATG
>JAOTRC010000015.1:14811651-14823151 GCA_027497675.1 Cyprinella lutrensis | reverse complement strand
AGTGCAGAAGCACATGATAATATCCTCATTTTACACTCAAGCTATAAAATGCTCTCCATTGGGTCTAACCAATTAGCCAGCGTATATCATTACCCACTGCAATGGATTCTGTTCTATCGAGAGGCTTTTCCTAAAGAATTAAACACAGCCTCATTTAGGCAACCACTGAATGCAATGATAGGCCGCTTTCTCTGTGTGTGTGTATATACAGAGAATGAATAAGTGTTTGTACTGCTGCCATTGTTTCTGTCTTTCACATGGGGAAATCCAGCAGAAAGAGTCTAAATAGGACTAACAGGGCAATCCTAAGGCCTCCGTTTAGGCTACAGACCACAACAAATAGCCCTCGAGTACCTCTTTCAAAGCTGAGATAGTGAGTGTCCCACCAGGCACAATCCAATGCCCTTCACCTGACGACATCATCAAAATGAGACGAAAATCGGCAAAATGGGAATCTCACAAAGTGTTTTAAAAGCACTGCACGGTTGTGTTACTAATAGTGCAGGTCCATCTTTTTAAATGATTGTCAAGAGAAAAGAACAAAAAGACTCTCATTACAAATGTAGATTATCCACATTTCAGTGGAGACAATGTTCTGATCGCACAATTGCTTTCAACTGATAGAAACATCATTGGTTAACATATTCTGGAAAACAAATCACAATCTGAAATAATTCTAATTGATGATATATAAAAAGAAAACATCCATGTGGAATTACCTGAAGTAAAAGCGGGTGTTTTCTCGGGTTATTTTCCAACAGATTTTGAGAATTATTTCTACTTTCGGTTATCTAGCTTTATGAAAAGTGTTAAAACTCATACAGCTAGATAACCAAAGAGAGAAACCAACCCTCAGAAAGAGCTTTCAGGGCCGAGAAGTGTGTGGCCGTAGATCGCTGGTCTGACGGTAGGACTGCAGAAACACATCTACAAAGAAATTGCAAGCATTTGGTTATAGATTATCAAAAGAAATGGCAAAAAAAGCAGAAGAAACACATCAACACACACATATACAGGCCTATTATTTTATTGAATTTTTTAATATTTCATTTTAAACATGTAGGCCTAGGCTACTTACAACACAACTGTAAAACTAAACATATTATTAAACAATTTTCTATGGTGCTCAAGTGACATTGATCAGATGGTGTATATTTATATAATTCTACTACAATCTCATTTCAAATCTCACATTGATGTAATCCCAACTCCTGCAATCCAAAATTAAGATTTTTTAACAGTCTAAAATAGCCCACATATCACATAACAAACCACTACGATGAATGGAGATTCATAGGCTACTACAAAACAATGCCTTGTTTATATTTTTAAATATAAAAAAAGATGATTTTGTTGTTCAAAACCCCACATATTCAGTGAAGAATGTACATTTCTAAAAACGTACACACACTCTTATATTGCAGGTCGTCTCACCATAAAATCTGAAATGCTCTGTTTAGTGACGTTATTTTAACGATTGTTTTTCTCTTAAACACACACTTCGAGTTTAAGGCACCCATGTGTCCGGGTGACATCATTTACTTTGTGATAAAGACCTCTTTGGAAACTTTTATTTCTTTATGCTACTAATTTCATTTTCACACAGGCAAACTCTCTTTATTAAGTCTTATTTTAAGAACATGCTCTGATGATGAACTATACAACCTCTGACCACTAGTTTGCTAAACACACTTTAAGCTAAAATATGATATTTATTAGGCCTAAACCATCATCAATTTGTGAGATATTAGTCAGCTTTTGTGTCTGAAAAATAGGTTATCTAATGTCTCAACGGTCAAGAATGAACGACTACCTTTGGGTTTGCATTTTGTGTGTGTGTGTGTGTGATCAAACGCACAATTTTAGGCATTTATAAAGCACCCGCTTTAATTATAGCGAACCACTAAAATTCAAAAAGAGCCAAGTGCATGATAAATGTATCAATAATGAGATTACAATATTTAATTCTGGATTTTCTTAATTCAAATGGACTGAAAACAAAAGGCATTTGAGATGAAATAGTGCACGGCTTACCTCACGAATCCCTCCGTGCAAATGGCATCACCATCAGCATCCTCGTGCAACGGCACATGGAACACACGAAACATGCAGCATGCCTGTAATCCACAATGTGTCTCCCTAAATGTGCCTCCAAACAATGGATTTCTCCTCAAAACAAGCCCGCTCTACTCTTTGTGGTCGCGTGCTGCCGGGAACATTTACAACAGGTGGCAAACTCTCCACAGCTGCATTGATTATATTGATTATGATGATGCCGATGATGCTGGTCTCGCAGCTATGGTACCAGTCCTCAACATCCTGCCCAGTATGTTCTCTCCTGCAGTGACGTGAGCTGCGGACAGGCCAATCACAGCCGCGGTTGAGCGCAGAGCTGGAGACTGGCCAATCAGAGCGCGAGGACGCGGGTCGCTTTTGTGCGCCGGGTATGAGATGATGTGATCGAGGCTCCGATGCCACGTTTCTTAATGAACAGATGTGGCTGAGCTTTGATCAACTTGTTTATTCATTTACTAACTATTATGGCTTAAAAAATGGTAGGGAAATAAACACGTAATTTATTGGTTTGATAAAAAGCGACTTGGCTAAAAAAGTTCTGAAACCTTTAGACAAATCTATAAAAAAAATCGCGTATCCCTTGATTAAGAAATAGCCTAATTAATACAGGCTATAGTAGCCTACTTTGTGTTTGTGTCATTTCAAAAGCTGATGTTACAATCAAATTTATTTTAAAAATATAACTATAAGTCAAAACAACAAAACAAAGAAGACAGGCATTGACTGATTTAACAAATGTGAAAAAAAGTATATTTTGCTCAAATAGGCCTATATTAGGATACATTTAAAAAAAATCGACAATTTTATTTGCTATAGCCTAATTGTTTTCCAAAACAAAGACAGAGAAAGGTTGAAAATATGAGGAGTTAACCTATTTTGTTTGAATTGGATTAATTTTTAGGCTAAACTTTCAACACAAAACACATTTGTCTATTTTTTAAAAATAAAATTAAAAACAAGTTAAAAACAACTGAAGCCAAAGGAATGAACTAGCCAAACCAGCGTAGGGCTATACAGCTGTAATTTGTGCGTAAAAAGGTCTATTTTATCTTTCTCTGAACGTTGCTGTTATTATTAGTTTTCGTTTGAATCTATATTATAGGCTATTATTTTATTAAATTAGCCTAGGTATATTATATTACCCTATATATTAATTATTATATTTTCTTATACGTGTCTTTCCTTTCATTCGCGTCAGCATTAGCCTACATTTAAGAAGCTGTAATATTGTACGAAAAAGTGCAACAATTGTCCTGAAAACAGATCTTAAGCATTTTTTTCGTTGATCAAAAGACTATATCTGAAGGATTAGAGAAGCATAATGTATTTACAGATCGAAAAAAATGGCCAGATGTTAAAACTTTAGGCTAGTTATTCCACATTTCAGATGATCGTGCAGCCAAGCTAAAACATCGAAACATTTTTTTATTCCAACTTATTGATAACCAAGTAAAATGAAAGGAAGAAAAAATAAAGTTAAATTCAAAGATAAAAATTATCAGGGGAGTTCATTAAAAGGAAATACGTTTTTTAAAAAACGCGCTGAATTCAGCTCGTGTGAGGGAGACCGGGGCTAGTTGTCACATTCTCCAGGGCGGGTATGGCTTTTTCTGCGCAGATAGCTTATGGTCTTGCCATGAAAAAAATAAAAATAAATCGGTGGCACTTTACATGAACGAATAGTACTTCTTCAGCATTTATTAATCGTAGTTAGGCCTAATATTAATTTCAACATTTACTAATAGGCCTACATTATTAAAATCAAAGGTTGTACTACTGCACTGTAAACTAACACTGTAAAAAAAATCAAGATTTGTTTTCACAATTTTTTTTTCTTTTTTCAAATCAACTTAAATAATTTATTTAGTTGAGATAACTAATTATTTTGAGTTTCTCAATCTTCCTTATTGTATTAACTCGCTTTTTCCAGTTCAATCAACTTAAAATTTTAAGGCAACCAGGTTAGCCTACTTCATTTTTTAAGTTAAACCAATAATATTTTTTTAACAATGAACAGCTGTATAACATTGACTAAGATGAATAAATACAACTGTAACAAATGTTTTGCTCATTGTTGGTTTCATTAATGTCAACTAATGAACCTTATTGTTTAAGCTGGACATTTACACTGTTAAAGCCAATATTTTTTTATATTCAAACAGCATAATAATCTTATAAAACACAAAACAACTCAGGAGTGTGAAAGGAAACATATCAATCTGGTCTAGAACTATTGTAACTGATAAACTGAATAAACAATTCTTAAACTTTAATGTGACAACTTGCCCCAACTTCACATTTATGGAAAATACTTTTGCCCCGCATTTTTAAAATTCTTTATTACATAGGGAAAATATGCTGACATGAATTTTAGTTTTGATAGAATTCACAAAAAGTATTTCAATACAAAATGTTTGAAACCAACAACACACATTTGTGTAATTGTAATTTGTCAGACAACTGAATGACTTTGGACTTGAACTTCAGCTCAAGGTCATCCGTCTCTTCACAGAGCAAACGTGCTTTCAAAGCTCTTTCATATCACGAAATGAACAAATCAAATTTTAATTTTACGTGTACATTTGAAACAAATGACATTTCCATTCGTAATGAAAACCCATTTCTATTAATCATGAAAACGTTCCATTTGTATGTTTCTTCATGAAGTTTTAACACATGCCTATTTGTTGACTTGCAGTATTGTCTCTCTCTGATGAGACGTCCCGAGGAATGTACGTCTGCATTCCTCCATCCCTTAATCAGGACTATAATGCAGCAGTGGGGTGAAGTGACAGCTGGTGTTGACCTCTGACCCCTGCTGTCTGGAAGCCTGTGCTCACACAGGGGGTCACGGTTCTCTCAGCCCCTGTAGGGAGGGTGGCTGTCTGGGAAAACACATCCAGACAGTCCTAGAGGATAGGGAGGAGAGCGGAGACATGTTTGGGACAATGTGGTACCCATATATCCCAAAGTGTGAGTGAGACGCCCCACCTCAGGCCTCTGACTGGGGCACGGGGGGCCAGACACCAGGAGTGTGATCAGCATACACAAACACACACTGACACGGTATATGGGAAAACAGATACCTCTATTCATGGCACAATTACTATTGTAAAATTAACGATTAGTTAGTGTGTTAAAAATATTACATCGGACTCTTGTTTTACGCATTTTTAAATATATAAAATAATGTAGCGAATTATTCAATATTTAGTTTGACACAGTTTAAAAATGTACAGCATTCAGGAAAAATACAGATGTTTTAGGAAAGTGTCTGGTTTTTTATGATGTCATAATATTCCTGACAGGTGATACATTTTAATGAACAAAACAAATAAGTTTTCATTTAAATTCTGATTGTTTTGCAACAAACTTATCTGCATATTTTGATGTTAAGATACAATTTAAGAACATTTAAACATTTGAAAAAATTATTATTATTCAATTATCTGATTGTTTTGATTTAAAGATAATAAGAAAAAGAAATATCTCTAAATTATTTTTTGAAATATTATTAATATTGTAATCTTATTGTATTATTTGATATTTGTGCATTGGTACTACATTTATCTACGAGATTAGGGCACCGTTTTTGAAATTAACGTTATTTTTAAAAATGAATGTTTATTTATTTATCATTTATTATTATTATTAGTAGTAGTAGAAGTATTAAATTATCTGAAAGTATTTACTATTTTGATGTTAGGATACATTTAAAAACAAATTAATGTTATTTTTTTAATTAATATTTCCACACTGTAAAAAAAACAACTGATTAGTAATCACATTTTTTTCTTCTGTCAAATCAACTGAAATAATTTATTTAGTTCAGATAACATAATATTTTGAGTTTCTGATGAATAAATCTCCTTAATTGTATTAACTCACTTTTTCCATTTCATTGAACTTAAAATTTTTAGGCAACCAGGTTTCTTACTTTAAGTTAAACCAACAATTTTTTACAGTGCATTATTAAATTAGCTGAGTGTTTTTTAAATAGGCTATTAAAAATTAAGAAATATTAGAAGAAATCACACTGTAAAAAAATATGATAAGTTATCATAACGTTTTTCTTCTGTCTAATCAACTTTCAATCAAATTTATGTAGTTCAGATAACATTTTGGGTTTCTGATTATAAAAATCAATCTCCTTCATTGTATTAACTCAATTTTTCAATTTCAATGAACTTAAAGTTAAGGCAACCAGGTTACTTCATTTTTTAAATTCAACCAACAATATTTTTTTTACAGTGGTTTTGCTATTTTTTATTACATTTTTTTGAAACATCTATTATTATCATTAGTGTTCTTCTGCATTCTTATTATTATTTATAAATTATAGGTGTACATTCTTAACTCGCCTATTAGTTGTTTAGAAATCCCAAAAATTCACCTTCAGATTGGTTGATTATCTATTAAAACTTCACTAAAATTCACTAAAATCATTTTAAGCCAAAAAAATAACAAATAAATAAATAAATAAATAATCAAGCCCTAAATATTAAATGCAATAATGATTGCAGTACACACATACATAACAAATACAATATTTGGTGAAGATCCACTATTGGCTGCACTTTATGCTATAGGAAACTCTGTAACATAAAGCAACTACATGGGTTAAGGTTAGATGTAGGTTCAAGGTTATTACCCAGTAGTTGTGCTGTAATAAGTACATTGGAAACAGAAGTATCTCCATCCACTAACCTAATATGGCTGTGGACTATGGGAGTCTTGCCACACAGGCGATGCCCTCAAACGTTAGTGTGTGTGTGCTGAGATCTCACAGAGCCTGAAGAGAAACATGGCCTCACACCATCTTCAGGTCAGAGGACTCAACACACTCTCACACAGGTGCCGGAGAGCCGAGCGTGCAGTCTCACGTCAGTCAGACGCTAACAGAGACGTCTCAGACATCTGCAGTGGCATCCTCCTCATTTATCCTGTGAAAGAGACCCTTTGTCACAGAGAGCCATTCAGAAGCCAACCAGCCGCGCTCACCGCACTGAAGCGAGGGCTTTTTTCCCCGGTGGGCTTCCATTCAGGCCAGAGATTCCAACGCTGACCTGAAAGCCACGGCTCCTCCTCCAGGTTGAGGGAACAGCGAGAGGAACGCAGGAGAAGGATTGAGTGGATTGGATTAGGGTTAATCTCTTGTTCCTCACCGCGGTGTGCTGACAGGGGCACTCACCGACCCTTTGAGTCACCGGATACCTGGAGTGTGCGAGGCGCACAGCCGGCGGCGGGTCGCCAATTATGACAGGTGGGAGTGGGGGGAGGGGGGTTCAGAAGGAGGCCATTGTACAAATAAACAAATAAATCGAGCAACACCTCAGATTATGAAATAACGATTGAAGAAACTTCAAGCCACAATCAAAAGTGTAGATAATAATTTTCAGAAATGAATCCTTTTATTCAGCAAGAACTGATAAGCTGATGCTGATAAATACACAAATATTGACAATCAGGCTTGTCAATATACTGGTCAATCACTAGAAACCACAGAAAAAAACAACTCAGTTAAGAACTGATAAAACTAAAGCTATTAATTTTAATGAAGAGTTGCATCCTAACATGCATCACTCTTAGAAGAAAACTTTCTATATAGAACCTTAAAAGGCTCTCTCAGCGCTACATATTTGGAACCCCTAAAACCCCTTCTTTCCATATAGAACCCCTAAAATGGTTCTATATGGAACCTTTTGGGTTCATTCGTTATCATTTGTTTTGTCCTTTCCGGATTAAATATTTCATATTATTGACAAACATTCAAGACCCTAAAATGTATTTATGAATGCATGTGAATGACCACAAAATTCAAGATATGGGGGTTTGAATATGCATATTTATATAATTTTATGTAATTAATCAATATCACACGAAGAGTGGCATTTTAGTTTTTCTCCTCCAAAAATCAGCATGATGTGATATTAACAGTTTAATAAACAATATTGAATTATAACTACAAAATGTTGCAGAATAATGTAATATATGAATGAATAATAGCCTATGGAGAACCTTTGTGCCAAAAGGGTTCATTCCTGTCCTTATAGAACTTTTTTTAGCATAAAAGGTTCTTTGGAGTTGAGTAAAGAACCCCATGCTACATATATAGAACCCCAATGAACCCTTTTTTCTAAGAGTGTGGGCCAGCGATCATTAAAAGGTTTTACTGCTGCTTTTCCTGAATGAGATTTACACCAACATCCCATAATACTTACAGAATCCTCAATGAAACTAATTTAAACAAATGGCTCAGACTGAAAGACAGGGAAAGACAGTTTGGCGGCTTTGTAAACGTGTTTATGGAGCTGTGTCTGGATTTACAGGCTGGTTTATGAGTGGAGAGCACAGAAACACTCATGACCTCACGATCTTACTGGGTTCCTACACATTAGACCAGCAGAAATACAGCGGAAAACAGTTGAATCGTACGATTAAAATGTTAAACGCAAAGTTAAATAAATAACAAATACAAATTTCTATTACGATTCTACATAAAGGCACTCCAAAAGTATTTGGACACTAAGGCTATGTTTACACAACAACAATGTCATAAAAATGGAAATGTTTTTCCTTTGCGTTTTCATGTACAGACAACAACGTTATCAAAACAATCTCCGTTCACACAAATCTGTGAAAACGACTAAAAACACTGTATTATTCATGCCAGGCCAGTAGATGGCGATGTCAATTTGTAAAAAGAAACAGGACACGGCTTAACGGTGTGTTCTATTATTGCCAACGAACCGACTCGGACCTCGGATATGATGTCACGTCCTTCAAGCGTTCTATTATGTTTTGCGTGTCAGCGAAAAAAAAATGGACGCCAACCGGAAAGCTGTTGTAATGGTAGCACTGGCCGAGTACCAGGCAATTACATTAAGAATAATTTTATGACTACACCTTATCAAAACAGCCATTTGAACCTCAAACTGCTCACTTTATTTAATGTTTTTCATGTTAATCTTCTATTAGCAACGCTAGCAACGTTTGTAATTGCACTCACAACAACCGATTCCCATACCTACAGAGGACGAAGTAATACGAGTGATTATAATCGTCATTTAAAATACCAACGCGGTTCAAAAACAATGAAAACAATAAATACAAGTCACAAAGGGGGCAGCCATCTTGAATTCCGAAACGAAATTCTTGCTCGGTGTCCTCATGGTTGTCCTACGTCCGAGAGGAGAAATCCAAGGAAAGGGGGCGAGTTGCTAGGCAACGTCTGTCTTCCGATTCGGATCTCCGAGAAAGAACGTCCCAATAGACTAAACACGTGATTTGCAAGCACATGACATCACCGTTTTCACAAATCCGCTTTTTTGTAGTATCACATGTAGGTGATAACCGTATCGTTTCCAAAACTTGCACTTTGAATCTGAAGTTTGCATTTTCATGGCCCCAAAATATTGTTGTCGTTTAAATGAAAGGCCAAAACACACAAAAAGTTTGCCATTTTTAGTTGAAAACAATGTTGTGTAAAACCCTGAAGACGCAGAACTTTTCTGAGCCATTCTTGCAACGATTTTTAGGCTACGTTTAAACGACAATGATGTAGGCTACTTAAAATGGAAAAGAGTTTCCTTCACATTTTTTTGCGTACAGACGACAGTCAAAATGATCGTGTTCACATGTTTCCGCGAAAACGACAAAAAATGCTGTATTATTCATGCCAGGCAAGTAGATGGCGATGTCACTTTGTAAAGAAACACGGTAAAGCTTCCTTTTACAGTCCTGTTACCCATGTACATACTATGGACTTATTATAGTAATTACAATACAACTGACAAACTTTTGGCGGACTAAAAAATGGAATAGTAATAGTTGGCAATTTTCAAGCTGGCCGCCATATTGAATTTTTGAGTGGCCAACACCTTTTTCCAATATTTTTCCGTTTTTAGTTGAGAATGATGTTCCCTAATGTATTATGCATTGTCAAATCGGTGTGTGTAGTTCCTGGATCTTCGTGTGGCGGTCCTGGGTAACGTGGACTCAGGAAAGTCTACTCTGCTGGGAGTGTTGACTCAAGGCGAGCTGGATAATGGACGCGGCAGGGCGAGACTCAACCTATTTAGACACTTGCACGAGATCCAGACTGGACGCACGTCCAGCATCAGTTTTGAGATCCTTGGCTTCAACAGCAAAGGAGAGGTGAGACAAATTTTTTAAAACCCACAAGTACACTTTCATTTCATCAACTATCTCCTACTTGCCAGCATATGCATGTTATTTTGAGAAATAATTTTCATCTTTTTAGGTTGTAAACTACAGTGACTCCCGTACAGCGGAGGAGATCTGTGAGAGCTCTTCTAAAATGATCACGTTTATTGATCTGGCTGGTCATTATAAGTACTTGAAGACCACCATATTTGGCTTGACAAGCTACTGTCCAGATTTTGCCATGCTGGTGGTGGGAGCCAATACTGGAATTGGTTAGTATTTATGCATATATATTTATATTGATTTAGAAGTTTGAAAAGAGGTTTAATGAATAAGCCATAATATGTAGAATCAAACTATTACAATAAATTCAATAAAATATAGTTATTTATTATCCTCATGCTGTAAAATTCTGTCAGCTGGCACAACTAGGGAGCACCTGGGTTTGGCGATGGCGCTGAAGGTGCCCATATTTATTGTGGTGAGTAAAGTGGACCTCTGTGGGAAAAGCACAGTGGAGAAAACGGTCCGTCAGCTGGAGCGAGTGCTCAAACAGCCCGGCTGCAACAAGGTCCCCATGGTGGTGGCCAACCCTGACGATGCCGTCACTGCGGCACAGCAGTTCGCACAATCCTCCAGGTACATGTGTGACTGAGAAGACAGAGGTTCTCATATAACATGTTATATGTTTATTGCTGAAGTCCACTTATAAATATATTCCTGACCACTTTCCACCTTCTCTCTGAGCCTTACTATTGTAAGGCTGTTTTTAGTACTGTACCTTTAAGATTTAAATATGAAAAAATGAGTCTACCCTACCACAGTTGTTCAACACTACTTGTTTGTGGATCAGTGTGTAATGACACATCTCTCTCTCCACAGTGTGACGCCCATCTTCACCCTCTCCAGTGTATCTGGTGAGAATCTGGACCTTTTGAAGGTCTTTTTCAACATTCTTCCTCCTCTGAGCAACAGCAAAGAGCAAGAGGAGCTGATGCAGCAGCTCACAGAGTTCCAGGTACACTCACGCTCTAACCAACACGCACATGTTGTCTGAACTCTAGATGCACTTTCATGTCAAATTGATGTGTTCTTACAGGTAGATGAGATTTACAGTGTTCCTGACGTAGGGACAGTGGTTGGTGGAACACTGTACAGGTCAGTCCACATCTGTTGAGTCAAAGGGCCAATCCCAATTCTACCCCTTACCCCTTCACTTTCCCCTAGCCCTACCCCTTCGCCTTCCCCTTGACCCTTG
>JAOTRC010000015.1:14691575-14701988 GCA_027497675.1 Cyprinella lutrensis | reverse complement strand
AGGCCAATCAGCTAACCAGTATTTTCGCCCCTTACCAAAATTACTTCAACGGAAGGTTTCCAGATGGATATGCGGAGAAAATCCATCTGGCGGAGTCAGGTTAGATAACGATAACATTAAAAATGAACCTATGTCGGCCGATACCGATGTGCTTGCCGATATATCGTGCGTCCCTAATTACAACCATTTAAGTGTGAATAGTGCATTTTAACCCCCATTCTCAAAAAGGGGGCTGACAGCTAAGGGGTTAATTTCAATGGTTCTGCAGCAGGCGACTGATAGGCATTAGATGATAGACAGAGATGCAAAAGAAAAAGAAAGACAGTCAAAGCAAAAGTCTGAGGAAGAGCTCCCAATGGAGAAACCGACGGCACATTGTGCAGTTATGAGAAATGCATTTTTCATGAGTATTTAACAGCCGTTGGTGCACGTCTCTGAACTGCAGGTGCTTCGCTGACAGCATTAAACCCACCGAATGACATCGTTCTAAACCACTTTATATCTCTAACAAAACACTAAAAGCTGAAGTTACTCGTGGTACATCACAGCTTAAATCAGTGCACCAAAGAGGAGAGCAGCAGATACAACACCTAGCGAGCAGCCTACCTTGATCAAAAGCACCAAAAATGCTATCTAGGTAAGTGGCTCGCAATCTTTTCAAACAGTTGGCTGTATGCATGTTTACACAACGACAACCTCTTACCTGAAAGAACCTCTAAAACATTTACAACCTGAGAGCTTCGGCAATGTGGCATGTTTGTTGCAGTCCCACAGATCTGGCAACCCTGCTGTGGATGCACTGATTGGAACAACAAAGAAAGAGACAGGAGAGAAATAGAGAGACTCTTACCTGTTGTCATTCAGCTGTGTATATCTGGGCTGAGGGTCTGGATCTCTGTCATTCACATCATAACTGGCATCGGGATCCTTAAAATAACACAGCATAAATCGAAAGGATCAAATTGTAATACTCAACCTTCAGTTGTCATTGAGAACACACTGTTTTTTTTTCCTAGCATTGCTTAGATGCACACCTATCTAGACTACATTGTTAGTCATCATAGAAATATTTGGACACTCACACTATTATTGAAAGTACATATTTTAATAATCACCATACCAATATGTCTCTTAAGGAGCTAACTGCTTATTTGAATTCAATTGGTACAGATGGCTATGGTGAAATGCCGCAAAGCCCTGTGACACCTGGGGCAAGAACAATTTGAGCAGAGAGTATTATGGGATAGAATGTACAATAGGGCTGAACGGGAATGTTCGGTAACTTCTCCAAATACCTCATGAAGCCTTTGTGAAGAGTCTAATTTCTATGCAAAACTAGGTATTATGCAAAGTTTTCACAATCCAGAGTATATTACTGAAACTACATTTCTACTGTGCAAAGTACTTAAACAGGAAATTATGTTTTTGTGAACCAGAACATTAAGAATTCAGTCAACCACAAATGTTCAAAATTACATTTCAAAAACGACTAGTATGTGGCCTTCTAAATGACTCAGTGTTAAAATAGCCCTGTATAATTAGTCTGATTTAGGATCACGCCCACCACACATGTATCAGATGTGTTTCTTATGGCTCGCTCATATAAGATATGTTATAAGAAGTTGATTTCATTCGTTCTAATGTTATGAATTTAAAGATGCAACTTCACAGATATTATCCTGACAGTCTAACAGCACAACATGCCAACAACATGCTATAAATATCTCCAAAAACATCAAATTCATCCCCTTTATCGCACCCCTTCTAATGGTGCGTTCACACCGGACGCGAATAGCGCGCCAGGCGCGAATGATTTCAATGTGAAGTCAATGCAAAGACACATTAAGTGCGTAAAAAATTCCAGCGGCGCTAATGAATGAAGCATTAGTGAGGCGTAGATGAAGCATTAGCTCTACTATGAATGAGGCGTAGAGCGTGGCGCGGAAGACACGAATACGCCTCATACGCGTGTCAAGTTCACGGGAATGGAGCGAATTGAGCGTCTGCTGTCTGAGTTGAAAAATCTGAACTTTGGCGTCAATTTAATTTGTACTACAATATTTCAAAAAGAAATCTTTTAATTTCACATTGTTTTTTATAAAAAGTTTACATTTAACAAAATAAATTATATAAATGTATTTCTATTTAAATGTACACTATCGTTAAAAAGTTTAGAGTTTGGGCTTAAGATTTTTTTTTTTGTAATTGATTATGATATAGACTCTTATGCTGACTATAGCGGCATTTATTTAAACAAAAATACACAAAAAAAATAGTAATATTGAGAAATCTTACAATTTAAAAGTTTTCGATTGTAATGTATTACTGTTTATAAATCCTTGATTCTCAATCCTTGAACTTAATGTGTAGTAGCAAAACTAGTATTAATGTCTTCATTAAGTATTAATTCTTTAAAAAAATACTGACCCCAAACTTTTGATATTAACATAAGTATATAGATTTCAATGCCTGGTCTTCAACTAGCTTTCTTTACTGTTTGTGAAAAAAATAAATAATAAATGTCTTACATAGTTTCTCGCCAGATCAGGGTGATCTTTCTCAATGCCGTCGTCAAGGATGGTCACGACCACTCCTCTTCCTGTGAAGCCCTGAGCCCAGGCCTCCTTAACATTCAGATCTCCGTGACTGGGATCGTGCTGCAAGGAAAAAGACTCTTAACCATTACAAAGATTTTAAATGCAAGTTCACTAGAGGTGGGCTTTTATTTCCCCCAAGCAACGGCAAATGTTGGACTCAGAAAAGCTCCTGTGTGCGACACAGAGGTACATGAGCCCTTCTGGGAGGAGGAGGAGTTAACACACATTTTGACAGAGACCTCCCAGTAGGGTAAAGCCAACCTGCAGTACTTTATGCACACATGCTGATATTTTACCCTTGCCTTTGAGAAAGGTCCAGCCGCAGGAGCTAATGTAAATGAAAGATGACTGCTCACACTTTTCCCTCCCAGATGGCAGCCTGTCAGCAGGACAATCCCAAAAAGGTGCAGAAACTCATTCCTTTTAACCCGACAGCTTTTTCCCCAGTGAAGTCCTCGTTCTATCTCCTTTTCTCGCTCTATTTCATTTCTTCACACTTTGCTTTATGTTCAATGCCATCTGTTAAAACGACACAGCTGAATATTTCCTTCAAACATGAAGCATAAATGTGGAAATTGGGTGCAGAAACACAACAAAGAACTTAAATGGGCACGTCTTCAGGTAACTGCCCCCTTCGAAAACCTTCTCTCCCCAGCAAAAAACATAAAAATAAGCACACAGAATAAAATTGCTCATCATTCTGTGTTGCTTCTTCAGAGTAAACAACTTAAAAAGCATTCATTCCCTTGTCAGCAATGATACAATCTCCATTTTCTGGTATAAATGCACAAAGCACTAGCGTTTCAAGGGATGTTTGACAGTAACACTTACAGATGTGGTTTAAAAAATGTTTTGAAGGAGCCGAAACTAACAAATTAGTATGCTAATGGTGAACGGGAGCTCTCGCATTTGTTTTGTCATCCTTGGCCTAAGATGCTCTTTGGTCGTTCGGTTCACGCATTAATGTTTTAGACTACGGCTTGTGCTCTGAATACAGAACGTAGCTTTAAAAGCATACGCAAACAAACATTTGAAGACACGCAGATGAGTGCGGGCATTCATACATACACCCACACATAGGGGTGTCACAATACCCTCATGTCACGATACTGAACTCACGATACGATATTATTGCGATAGCCCAAGACATATGATAAAAGGTTAACAAAAATGTAATGCTAACTTTGATATTACATTGTAGGTTTAAATGAATAGGCTTGGACCAAAATACAAATATTTATGATTCTGAAGCTGAAAATACAGAATTATTTTAGACGAATATTCTTGCACTTTTTCCTGAAATATTTAGATATATTTAAAATTATGTAGGACACTTTTTACTGGTCAAGTTACACAAGTCATTTGGCATTATCAGGACCAACAAATATTCCACCATTGAATTATTATACATTATAATCAACAGTATATATAGCAGTTTAATGTAGTACTGACACTAAAACATTTGTGAGAATTTTTTCTCACAGTAATTTTTATTTTGGGCAACTATCCACGATACACATTATCACTATCCACAATATTGTTGCATTTTGTATTACGATATATTGTGGCAACCCAACCCACATACAGTAATCATTTTGTGTAAGTTCTGTATATACTCTGTGTCAGACTCTTGTCATCACATAATAAAATGATTTAAAAGACTCTGTATAATGATGTTGTGTCTTCTCTGTCAGCGAACGTGACTGTCAATACATTATCTCACTTCATTTTGGTGACTGCCTGTGTGTATGTGTGTGCAGGTCAAGGGATATATTATAATATGTATATATTCATGGCTTATGTATGCCACCGTTTGATTTGAATACATCTGTGATGTAATTTAGAGTCAAACTAAATATTATGCAGGAAATAATATAGGACAGGACTTGCGTTTATCCACTGTGAGTTGACAGGATAAAAAGACATTAGGCTATAATACTACTGAATTTTATCTGTTTTTTTAATCCAAATTGTTGTTGTTGTTTTTTTGAGCTATTTACTATTAAAATAACATTATATACTTCCTAAAATTCATATATTTAAATGTATGCTTATCTGACAAATATTTCATGTCTTATTTTGTATAAATCTACCATTCAAAAGGAATAGCATGAGGTTGATAAGAATTTCTCATATGCTTAACAAAACTGCATTTATTCGATGAATAATACAATGAAATTAACAATGTGATAAAAATAGTGTGAAATATTATTGCAGATTAAAATAGTTGTTATCTAATATATTATGTAAAAAAAATATCGCTCATAAGACATCTTCTCTGAATGCACCTCAGAGACAACATTCAGTCCACTTCCATGTAGCTACTGATACAGGGGAAGCTGAGAGTGTCCCATTTTATCGGACAAAAGACTTCCACACGTAATAACCTAGAATACCGTCTAACACTTGATGGCTGCTCTGTTAAGTCTTTGTCGTCGTTTAGAAACCTGGGTGTGCTCTTTGATACCAATCTCTCATTTGAAAATCATGTGTCTAGTATCTGTAAAACCGCATTTTTCCATCTTAAAAATATATCTAAATTACGCTATATGCTCTCATTGACAAAAGCGGAACAATTAGTTCATGCATTCATGACATCAAGGCTAGATTATTTTAATGCTCTAATGGGTGGTTGCCCTGCACGCTTAATAAACAAACTACAGCTAGTTCAAAATGCACCAGTTCGAGTTTGAGTTTTTATATTAAATGCTTAAAAAATGTAAAAAATATAAAAAAGCTAAAAAACATAAAAATTGCCCACAAATATTTCTATCCTTAGAATATCATGCACTGATTTTTCTTTTACAATAAGAGCAGACATTTATTAACCCTCTGATTATCTTCGGGGTCTTTTTAACCCGCAAATGACTTTTACTCAAATATTTTAAAAAATTCTCTTTGTCCAAATGGTATGAAACTTTCTACGGCTCTATACTTTCTAGATCTAAAATAGTATACTTTCTAGATCTAAAATAGTGACACTAGCTGTCGTCGGGGTCCCAGGAGACCGCTCATAGTAAATATATAAAATTCATCATCAAAATGACAACACAGATCACATAGACATAAATAAAGTTGCACACTTCCAACTAGGGCTGGGTACCGAGTTCGATACTTTTTAGGTACCGACCGAATTGCCTTGATACTATCGGCTATATGGGTCGGCCGTCTGTTTTGTTTCTAATCATAATGTAACATTATTGAAAAACAGTACAAAAAATGCTAAACTGTGCTAAACTAGACAGTTTTTTGTTTTTGTTATAATTGTGATTTTATATATATATATATATATTTTGATTAGTCAAATAGTATATATTGGAGCTCTATAATAGTCATCTAGTGGTTAAAGTGATTTTTTAAACTGCATTTTCCCCCCAAAAAATGGCCAAAAATCGTACGTTAAACCATGTAAAATTATCATGTAACCATGTAAAACCAAACCATGTAAAATTATTTAATTGTAAAATTAAATTATAAATTATTAGTAATGTCATCTCCATGAATGAAAGTTACAAATCTGGGTCTTTTATAAAGAGAATTTTACATAAAATGCTGTTTTAAAAAACAAAAAAGCCTATTTAAATTAATATTTATTTATAGAAATTTAAATGATATCATAAATAATCCAAAAAATGCACAAATTTTGAGTAAAAACATTAATAAACAGAGTAGAATTACATTTGTAAAAAAAATGTTTCTGTTACAAAATTAAATGTTATTGTCTGGGGTCCCTAGAGACCCCAAAGATAACGAGTGTAGACACAAATTAAGATAATCTGGTGATCAACCAAGAAAAAAGGTCTATTTTGTTGTTGTGTTGTCTTGAGACTAGAAGCACACAGAATGTTTATATATTTCAAAACAGACATGAGGGATTTAGAGCGGCAAAGGATCAGAGAGAATGTGAAAGCTCAC
This sequence comes from Cyprinella lutrensis, assembly GCA_027497675.1. Classification (NCBI taxonomy): domain Eukaryota; kingdom Metazoa; phylum Chordata; class Actinopteri; order Cypriniformes; family Leuciscidae; genus Cyprinella; species Cyprinella lutrensis. The sequence goes on along the minus strand of JAOTRC010000015.1, from coordinate 14,695,476 downwards.
AAATCAAGGGTTGATGCCTTTACACTGTAGAAGCACTTTAGATACATTGCATTTAAAAGCTCAATGTACAACCACAAAATAAAATATATATAGTATATATAGTAACTTTTAACATACCAGGTACCACTGCTGAGGGAATTTTGGATCTGTGGGTTCAATATGAATGTCTCTCTTGCATCTTCGCTTGGAAATCTGCTGCTCTGCCCAAATCACCTGAAAATACACACACACACACAGATTAGTCAATTTTTCAAATATTACACACCTACATCCATGAAAATCACACTCTTCTCTATTGTCACCTTTAACTCAAGGTGTATATCGCTTCTGCACAGCTTGTCCTCACTCTAAAAATACCCACATTTCACACTATCCTGCTGTTCTTTTCAATCTGCTATAGCATTTCATTTAGCTCTGTGTGATCATTTGCGCATTCATTTTTTATGTGGTTCCATGTTCCAACCAAATAAATAATTAAATAAGATCTCTTTGATATATAATTGTAATCTCTTAGACAGCAATCTAGTTTAAAGACTTTGACAGTAATCCACAAACATTAAGTATGTGTTAATTCTAATGCCTGATCTGTGACCAGTGATTTCTGATATCTAATGATATATATAATATAAGATGATAATATATAATGATCTGAGATATAATAATGAATCAGATGTTCTTTGTGTCAGTAAATCAAACCAGTGACTAAACGGTCAACTTCACATTGTTTATCTAAGTAGGATGAAAATAATATATTATTTAAACTGTGATTAAATGAGTTTGGACTGAGTTCTGAACAAAACTCATAGTCAATGCGTTCAATTCCTTAGTTTGCAGAAATCGAGTTGCAATAACAAGATCACCACATCGATTACAATGCACATCCCTGCAACCTTTCATTCCACAATCAAAATATAATGCTATAGATCCATATATAATGCCTTAGTAAACCTTTTAGTAAACCTTGAGAACTGTAATAGTAAAAACTTGCGAAAAGATTTTGAGAGAGTTAAACATGTAATACAAACATGTAATTCCATATACAAATGATGTAAGCCAATCACAGCGGTGGGCATTTCACTAAAGCCTCACAGCAGACTTCAAACGAGGCATTTAAATCAGAGGGCTACAATCAGGGCAGGAAAAATGCCTTTTATTTCTAAATTATGATTTTTTTGTGTAAAAATCATGCAAACATTATACGTGCACCACAGGAAACATTATAAAACAATAAAACAATGCAGTTCATGGACCCTTTAATCAGGAATTATGAAAATGGGTTCTAAATATTTTCTCAAAAAAAAGATCAGTAATCACAATTTTCTTGTCTAGTGTTTCATACGAGACCTCACATTAAATTAAGCTCAGATTTGCAATGATGCCAAATCTGCAATGACAAGTGAGAGATAATTCTTAAAAATTCTCTTCCATCTCTTTGACTCTTTCTATATCAAATTATCTGAGCAATACTATCCACTTTATCCACTTACTGTTCGTCTATTTTTATCTCTAAGGGATTTTTAGTTAAAACATCTGAGACAAACACTTAGACATAGCTTAGAATTGCATTAAGTCTATTGAGCCATTAAAGAGCAACCTCTGAGCAAAAAAAAATGTCCTCCGAGCAGTTTCTGTGTGATGAGATGGACATGACTAACATAGCGCATAGACATTAGCATTCGCACTAACAGAGGTATGAGCAGCGGAGTATGAAATCTAATTAGGGTCTAAAGACTTATGGACGTATGAAGTGCACTCTCTGAAAAACAATTGTTTTAAATGAGCTTAAAGGTCCACAGGCCTCATATACAGAATTCATTTTTCTTTTCACAAGGGTACGACCAGAGAGCCCGCAGATTAAATCGATTAACTCTTGCCTCTTTCTCAGTTTTAAGTCAGTTCTATCATCTTCTCTGAAAACTTTCTTCTTAGAAACAACACCTACCACTTTGGCGTATGTAGCAATGCACCGATACCACTTTTTGCAGAGATGCCGATACTTTAATTTTTGTTACTTATTTAAGTGTTTATTAGATATTCAAAGATTTGTTTAATTCAATTATATAAATTAGGGCTGTCAGTTAAAGCCGTTATTAACGTTGTTAACGCAAGCCCATTTTAACGGCGTCAATTTTTTTTATCGCGCGATTAACAGTCTTTTTGGCCTAGCAAACTTTGTAGTTTTCTTTCACATGCTTTTGCAACAGGACGCGACATGTGTGCGCTGCGCTATGAAACCCATTCATTTCAATGGCTTGCGCCGCGCTAAGACGTTTTGTTGCCTCATCGACCAAAGCACAAGCGGATCTAGCTACACCGTAAACAAAACAACAGGCACGACACACACACACACGTTTGGGCTTGCGGACCGGCCAAATAGTTGGTTAACGTTACGTTTTGAGTGGATGACGAGCGCGAGACGCTGAAATGGATGCTAATAAGATTCTGAAAGGAAAGTTTACTTTTAAAAAATTGCTAAATGGTTCCATTGATGGGACCAAAGTGATCTGTATGTTTTGTCAATGTGAACTGAGCTATCACTATCGCACCATGTCCAGTGTGAAATACCGCTTGATGATGGCCAAGACACACACACACACACACAGCTGATGCGAATTCTCCGCCCTCTCGTCAATATCATGACCTCATCAGTATTTCTTTCACCCTTTTATTGATGGACAGCGTTACATTGTGTGAGAGATTATTTGCTGCAAGTGAGAATTCTAAGTGTGAATTTGAACACAGAATACGACAATGTTGTTTTCAATTAAAAACATTTGCACAAAGCAAGGTGATCCAACTTTTCCATGTTGATAAGAGCATTAAAATTAGAAAAAAATAATGGGATAAAAAGAAATCAAGGAACATTTAGAATATATAAAAATGTGCGATTAATCGTGAGTTAACTATGACCTTAATGCGATTAATCGCGATTAAATATTTTAATCGTTTGACAGGGCTAATACAAATACATATTACTTTGCTGAATGCTGATGGCAAATGAGAAAGTATTAGTGTTTGTCTTTCTGTTACGAATAATATAAAAGCAAACGCAATAATACTTTTTCATATACAGTTTCTTTGTTTAACAGTTATATCTAGTAATGTATTATATAAAACTGTTAAACAGAGAGCATAACTAATGAAGACAGAGAATGGGAGCGTTGTGTGGTTTAAGCGCTGCTGTTCTCAGAGCAGGCTCTCAGCGCAGTCAAAATAAAAATCTTGTTTCTAATACATTGGACAAACAGGAAAACAAATTGGGTACTGTAAATACTGTCTAAAATATCGGCCTTGGCAATGAATCAGTCGACCACAACACAAAAAGTTACAAGATGGCAGCTTAATGTGCTACAAACCAAACCAAAGGATCATCTAAAACTGTGATTTTGTATGTCAATGCAAAACAATGAGGTTAATCCTTCCAGTCTAACAATAGAAAATCATTTTATTTTTATACACTTTAAAGTAGCAAGTGTTCACAGTGAGAGTTCTGCTGAAAGACGAGGGATATTCCCACAAGAACAATACACACACGCACACTCAAAATCCTTTGAGTGAGTCGTCCTTTATGCCCTTGTTTTTCATTAATGCCAGCACTGGCCTAAATTTATCATGAAAAAAGCAAATGTGGACTAGGGCCAGGTCAGATTGGGAGGAAGAATGCATTTCCTGTTCCCTTCACGTCTTGCTGCCCTTCGTTCAGCAGCAAACTTCTGAGAACTCCAATTTGACTCCTTGCGAGGGATTGAAATTCCAGTTAGCAAGGGAGTAGATGTTCACGTACCTGCATTCAATTTCGTAGAAATTCCCATCACTGGAGTTAATGTACTTGTCTACCTATCTAAGAGGGGACTTTGGTGTCGTTACACACTCACCAACAGGGGACCGCCGAGCCAAGTGG
>JAOTRC010000015.1:14548349-14569869 GCA_027497675.1 Cyprinella lutrensis | reverse complement strand
TCCACTACGTCACATCTATGAAACTCCCGCCCTGCGTCCTGATTGGCTAAGCCATAAAGTTGGTTGGAGAAATCACTACGACATTCATCTGGCTAGGGCCAGGTTATTTTAACCCACCTTGATAACATTAAAACTGAGCATGTATTTCTAGTTGGTAAAATGCTGTAAATGCATGATATCCAGTCAAATTACCTCAGCAAATCGCAGTACATTACTGCCGGTCTCAACAATGTACCTTACTAGCATGAAAATCAAAAATAGACACAGACTGTGGATAGAGATTAATTTAAGATACCCTGAAAAGTTAAACATACTTTCTGTGAGTTCTTGTTTTTAATATTGATCATATATTATATGAGCAAGAATGCAACTTTTCACCCGATTGCAAAAGTAAAATTGATTCTTTACAACAGTTCTGCAAACGAAACGGTAATATTAAGCAATGATCAGTTTAAAGAGTATTGTCAGTATTTTTTTTTTTTTTTGCTAATTTTGCAACAAAATAATAGTTCCAACGAGAGTGTGTACTTCTAAAATAGTTCATCTTCGGCTTTGAATGAATCGTGAAAGTCAGTATTCATTTGTCATTTGTTACACTTTTTTCAACAACAACAACAGCTCGTTCTATGGTTCATATGTTTTTATGCCAGTTGTATTACACATGCGCAGTACTTTCAGTTTTGTTTTTCAATCCGATCAAGTGTTTACATGTCCTCTCGTTTATGTATATTGCATGAATAGGTCATTGAAATATTGACTCTTTCGAATCGTTTAAAGCTGGAGATTTGTTCACAAAACACAACACTGTGTGTTGCAGTTCTGTTGTGGCTTTCGTTGGAACTATTATTTTGTTAATAATAATAAACTGTTGTATCAAATGAATGTCATTCATTTGCAATTTTGGGAAAAATTGTATTCTTGATATCAACATTAAAAATAACTTTTGCATCGAAGAGAGTTTGAGTCTTAAAATGATCTCTATGCACAAATTGTCTGTATTTGTTTTTCATACTAGTAAGTGCTAAGTCCTCACTTTTACAAAGGTGCATTGTTGAGAATGGCAGTAATGTATCGTGATTTGGATTTGCTAAGGCATCATACTCTACATGCATCCTATAATATGCATGCATCATGTATTTGACCTGGTTCGGCATTTTGAATGTTAAAAATATGTCGGTTTTAATGTTATTTTAAGGTGGGGTAGAAAGAAATAAACACAAACAAAATACTAAGTTTGTGCTAAACAAAGTTATTAATTGCTGAAAATCTTATTCTGATCAGAATAAGATTTACTTTGGATCAGAATAACATTTACCATATTTGGTACATTTACCATATTTTTGTATTATATCTGTAAAATTACACTTAAAACTATCACAGACCTACAAAATCATGCAGCATAATGGGTTGACAACAAGAATTGCCCATGCATGTTTTGTCACCAATATTTTTAAGATGCTGTGGCTTATTGAAAGGTCAGTTTCTGTTTTTTTTTTTTTTTTTTTCAAATTTTTTTGGGGACCTCTTGTTGAATCTTTGTATGATGTATAAGTTGGTTGCCAGCTAATTACCTGAACTATATGCGACACTCCTCTAATGCAGGCAACGCTTGGTTTAGATGAAGGTGATCAAGCATTGTCCACATCTCAGGTTTGTTTATGTTTGTGTAAGCTTCCAAAAACACGTGTGATCGTGTAACCTTCTCTGTGTTCTTGTTTCATCACCGTCCTCTTCACACAGTAAATAAGTGTGCAGTTCACAAACAGGGTGTGTAGTGATTTTTTTTTAACAATTTGGGTTAAGCTAGGGCTGCACAAATAATCAAAAATATAATTGTGGTTTATGTTTATGGGTGACACGATTAGCTAATTGTAAACAGTTTTAAGATAGGTTATAGCATACTATTTAGAACTAATCCAGTTTTTGTGAAATGGTGTACTTTACTCCCTTTCAGTATCTAATTTATTCACAGTTAGAATTTTTTTCTGATCCTGACAAGAGGACCAATGTGACCATTTATGCCTGGTTCAGATTACACAATTTTAGCCCGATTTTGGCACGATTTGACATAGGGTGTCATGGGGATTAATAAACGACAACGGGCGTCGGGACGCACGATTCGATCGTATCATCTCATATAGTGTGCCATAGTGGGTGACAACCTACGTAGCGTCTGCGATGCATCACGACAAAAAGACAAGCATGTTTAATTTTTTTAACGGTCGTCCACAATGGTTCCGTCACATGTATGAGGTTGACCAATAGGAGCACAAGCTTTTCCATGTACAACTTTCAAAAAAGACAAAACGAAAGAGAGACAATGGTGCTAACGTGAAAACTAGAAGTAAAAGTATATAAGAAAACAATATTTTACCTCAAGTTCTCTTTGGAGGATTGACAGCCCATACTGTCTTCTTCGAGCAGGGTTCGCAATGGCCGTGAGACACACCCTATTCAACCAGTTCACACACTCAAACGCCACACCGTGTATTTCTCACGCTGAAAAGGCAATGCCGAGCAATCCAGGAAGTCACTCGCTATGAGTTTCGCCTTCTCGAAGACGGCATGCGATGACTGGTCAGGAAGTAACGGGTAGTCTGACATGTGTCTTGTCCACGACAAGATTTTAGGAGCCAAAATCGCGTAATCTGACACAGTGACTATCGTAACAGACAAAAAAAAAAAAAAAAATCGTGTAATCTGAGCCAAGCATTTTTAAAACTCATCTTTGATCACCAAAATTACACATTAAATATCCTCATACATTAAAGTAGCTTGAATGTAACTCTCATTTAGTATCCTTGGTTCTATGAATATGCAAACTAATCCTTGGATCCTTTAATTGTTGAGGTTGACTGTACCAGTTTAATTTCTTTGCATTTTGTGTTGATAAAGAAAGGCAAGAAAAATAGCAGCTTCAGAATGACAAAATATCCATTTATAGCAGAAATTACTTTGACGCTCATCCTTTGTTCTTGTTGAACTAGTGCTAAAAAGCTTCCTGTCCTCGTCTGTAAGTGTTAAAGAAAAAATGGCCAAATCACACACCAATTATAACTTAAAAGCAACAACTTAAGTTTATCAAGATCATTTGAAAAGTTATGTGGAACATATCTCTCGCAGGCTGTGTTCGAAACCACACCCTTTAGTCTTAAATAGAGCACTATTTGAAGGGACAACCATTTGCAGTGGTGTCCAAAACCATAATGAACATTACCGAGTGCACTCATTCAATACCATAATGCACCGCGATACATTTATTTGGGCACACCCTCAACCCCTTGATTTTGACATGGGGAGCGAGTCATGCCTACATAGTAGCTTCATTGTCCACAGTGCAACACGATTGTGACGTCACAACAACAACTGGCACTGCTCACTATATATACAGCATATATATATATATATATATATACCTGTATTTAATTCTCTTCTGAAAAATATATGCAACTTGCTTTTCTTAAGCAGATGCTAACTTCACACCTTTTCAGGGTCACACAATTACCAGGGTGTCACAATTCTTAAACAGCATAGTTTGTTACAGACCTCATGACAGAAAAGAGTAGAGATTTTGTGTTGTATTTAATATTGCATCCAGTTTAGCGATATGTATCGCCTGCATATATCAGCTTTCAGGCCCCTAACGGTGAGTCGGAGGTCGCCGTATAGTGCACAGGAAATGAGACCAGGTTCTTTTTCATTTCCCTGCTTCAGTAGTCCCCTCCTCCTAACTCAATACAGGCCGTGTTCAGCCCGGCCCTTCGATTAGATCTCGCTGTTTTTGGTCCCGGCAAGGTGGGACCGACTCTGTAATCACATATCTAATCTGTGTCATATATTTTATACGTGTATGTAATATCTGTTGGTAAATGCCAGGCTCACAGACTGCATGATTGAGATCCCGACCGAGAGGACGCCTGGGTGATTGATTCCTGCCCTCGCTATGGCGACTGAATGATTGGACGAGGTGATTGACAGTTGAGAGGTTTTAAATGGGCTGGTCTTGGATGAAAGTCCATCAAGCTGAGAGAAAGAGAAAATCGCAAAAATACTCTCCCTTACAGTATGTGTGTATATCATTTATTCTTCTTTTCTCTTTCTTTCCTCAATTACGGCTGTGTCTCTCGTTCTCCCACACGGTATCTGATAGTGCGGAGGCTGAGATGGTGCTCATCTTGTTAAGTAAATATACAGTCCTCAAGTCCCTCGTCCATCGATTCCCCCGTATATCACATGACAAATCCCCTCCGGCCCCGAACAGCCACTTACATTCCTCAGAAAGGGGATTGAGGTGGAAAATGGAATATTTTCATTTTTCATATCTTAATTTATCATGCGAACACAGATCTGTATGTGTGGGGAGCCAGAGACACTTATCTTCAATCTCTCTCTTGCTCTATGTCTGCTTCATTAGCATATAGCATACTTACAGTGGGGTCCAAACGTTGGAGACCACAAGTGAATATTTAAGTTTCTTCTTTTTTTATTTTAAACATTTTCATTACAAGACTTTTGATTTTGAGGGGAGTTTTCTTGATCTGTTTTCTGAGATTCACCCTGATATACCCTTTTAGTTTGTGTAAATGTTGACAATATGAGAGATATTTTATAACCCAATACAATAAAATCAATTGGAAAAAAAAAAAAAAAAAATTCCACAAGAAAAGAGAGAAATTAATTAACAATTTTGTTTTGATACTGTGTGTGTGTGTTTCAGGTAACACTATTAAGATGGCTATATCCAAAATATTTGGTCCCCATAAGAAAAACAGCTTATAATTCATGCTAAGTGTTTTTTCGAAACTGTAAAAATGCAGAAAGTTTTCTGTGATGGTTTGGGTATAGGGGATAAAATATATAGTTTGTACTGTAAAAAATAATTTTGTTTATGGCAAGTTCCAAAAAAACAAGAAAACACAATGTGTGTGTGTGTGAGAGAGAGTTACACACACATGCAGGTGTCCTGTCTTTTGTGTAAATGAGGCAGAAGGCAAGTTTTTGGTTTTGTGTGCTGCTTATTAACCTTTAAGCCAAAGATGAAAAGGTTACCGTGTTTCTCATTCCCCATCCTGTTCTTTTGTATATAGGCTACATAGTCTTACTGTATTTGCCTTAATTTTTAGTAATTATTTATAACACATTTTATTTTTTTTAAATATAATTATTTCATAGTCTTTCATTGTTATGTTGCTTGGCAACCACAAACAGGCTTTTGAACTAATTTAATTGGCAGAAGCATTGCTTTACATTTATAAATAAAATGATCTAACTTGAACATCTACCACAGTTAAAGAATCGCTTTATGTTGTGTGTTGCTCTAACAACTAAAATATCACCTGGCTTGTTACATCATTGTTAATTTTGATTTAATGAATTAAAAACACAAGAATATATAACTTATAAAAAAGTTGAAGATTGCTTAACTTATATTGATGAGTTAAACGATGAAAAACATATGTTGTCAAAACTTATATATATTTATAACTATATATGTATATTTTTTTTCCAGTTAACCATGTTTTTTTCCTACCAAGTATCCAATTTAAGGCTCTGATTGATACGTGCCAAAGGATGAAGGTGATATTTTGGATTGGGCAAGGGCCTGAGCAGTAAAGAGATGGGGAAGAAAAGCTGTCAGGCAAACAAAGAAAGAAAAGAAGCAGGACCCTCTTAAGAACCTGATTGAGAACAGGAGAAAATCAATCAACTGAGCCCCTGTGATTGACAGGCTGGCAAGGTGTTTTCTGCAGAGGTGTCAAATGCTGCACAATTGCGATTTCTCTCCCCCATCCCTCGCTCTCTCCTTCTCTTTAGTGTCCGTCACCCTTTTATTCACATATCATCATTCCGTCCATCTCACCCAAATTACTCCTCTATCTCCTCCACCATGTCTCCACTCGCTGCACTTCTCTCACACCTCTCTCCATCCGCCCTTTGCAATCTCTCTCCTCTCTTGTTTCTGGAGGAAGACTCTCGCATTTAGGAGTGCTGACTGACAATCCTTTAATCTTGTTGCTCTGCAACCTTCATGGGAGAGGAAGGGATGCGTTCTTCACACATACGCACGAACAAAGCAGCACCCCTCCCCTCCTTTCGGCTCTCCAGGCCTATTTGTTTTCCGTAATATCACGGCGCACTGAGGAACAGAGACAGAAAATGGCATCGTACATCTCCTTTAGATTCTGCCCTTAATCTTGAAATAACACCTAAAGAAGTGTGATGGAATATATGGACATTTTAATTGAACATATTCCACATTTTCCTTCTGTGAGGCCACTTTGTGGTACACTTTGTACTACTTTAAGAAACTTTCCTCTCTCCCATTTTGGCCTAAAACACCTGCATGCTTTCATCCTCGCCTAGAGCACTAACTGAGTGACTTTGTTCAGGTTAAATGTAACATACTTTTGTCAAAAGTCTTGGCTTCCATGCCTTGACATGGCATGTGAGCTTTTATTGAAGTTAGCTCCTAAAGGCTGCTCAGATTACATGCATAGGATACTCGAATATAATTGTAGTTTATCTGACACTTTCATCTAAAGTGTCTTAGTACAATTAAAGATGAAAAGATATACAATGTTTTGAAAGAAACTACCCCGTTCCTTCCCAAATAAAGACTTCCCTATAGCGCCATCTCCTGGCGGGTAGCGATTTAGCACACCAATTTTAAGATGTTTCGAAAAAAACATTGATTTCACTGATAAATCCTTGCCTGACGAGGTATCGAAATATTTTCGCCTCACTATATTTCAACAGTGAAGTGGCGTGTTCGTTCGTTCTTTCCCTGTCAGTTAAACTAGCGGTGGGCGATTCGTGAGTGAATCAATCTTTTGAGTCGGCTCTTTTCAGTTGTAAGCAAACTGCCTTAAGACGGTCTGAATCGACTCGCTAGTCTGAGTCATTCATCAACTCAGTCACGCACTGAATCGTTTGAAGCAGTGTTTCTCTACCACGAAAACACGTAAAACTTACTTCAAAACGAAAGGGAGGAAAAAGAGCGCTGTATTAAGTGAATGTTAATAGACATTCAGTTGAAAAAACCCCCTGAAAATAAGCTAATAAGATGTAGAAGATCTACAACACCCGCTCGCGCGGCTGCTGCTACCCAACAACGACTCTTCTACTTGCAGGTACAGACACTTTAAAAACTGAATCAAATTAGTATGCAAAAGCTCGTAATATCGTGTAAAATGACCAGTAATTATCCACCACAATGTCTCATAAGTTGCCATTGATATTATTACTGGTATTATCAATGACACCATCACTCTATCTCGGTACTGTCATTATAAGCAACTTTTTCGAAAGGCAATTTTGAAACTTCTGTGTTCTGCCATTTTAAAAGCTTTTTAGAGATGCTTTGTAGTAGCCCATGTTCAGGCCTACATTCGGTCTATGTTTATATTATGGTAATCACTTCCATGTTTGTTTTTGTCACTGGAAATGTTTGTTTGGTGAACATTTGTAAAGGTCTTTTAACAGAGTGAAACTAAATAATAATTATTTTCTTTTTTTACTTGTGATATGTCATGTACTAGCCCAAACCTTTTAACAAATAGTGATTTGCCTTTGGTGAACTGTCAAATGAAAACATCACTGAACATTGTTGCAGATGTCATATACTTCAAGTCAGTGTCATATGCTATAAAAGCACTTCACCTAGATCTAAATGGTCCTGAAACATGTTCGCATGTCAATATAAAGCTCATGATGCCTGTAATATGGCTTAAATGTAAGTATAAAACACTTCTTTCACTCCTTTTGTTTTCACCTCCTTTTTCTGTGCATTTATCCTGTCAGCCGCTAATGGCCGAGTCCTCTGAGCGGCTGCTTTTGAAACCAAAGGATGTTGTGGCGGCCCGGTTGTTATTGCCAAACTTCCTTTCCAACAGCCTTTGCTCTGTTTAGAACGGGATGGAAAGGGCTTCTGGCAGCTGTTCCGATTGTATGGCTTGCATGAGAGACCTCTGTGCTTGGCATCCAAGGATAACATCTGTCACTCATCCAGCACTTCAAGACAATGAGTACAAAGAAGATGTATTGATTCTGAACGCAAGTGTGCCTTGCTGGCCGGACCCGTGACAAGGACAAAAGTTTGCCTAATATTGTAATGGGAAGAGAATACGGAATAATGTGTTTTTATTTTCAAATCTGGCTTGAGGGGATCATCATTTTTACGAAGCCAGGATTTATTATTCAATTTTTAAAGACAGCCGCCCTATTGACATGTGAAGCGAGAGATAGTTTTAAAAAGGCTCCACCTTATCAAACACTTCCTACTTTCCTCCACGGGACTTATGGCATGCATCTTTTTTTCATTTAAAGCTAACACAGAGACGTTATCCCGCAGAGACCCGGAACCATTGAATTTTGAGCTGAGGGCTGAATGCAAAGCGATATAACTAGGCCAGCGATGCTGTTTTGTTTCAGAACGTGGCTTAAATACAGCATCGGGAACAAGAATCTGCTTTCTGAAAGGGCTATATTTGTTTTTCTTAAATCTCTGAAGCCCATTTGACATTTCGATAAAGTTTTGATAAATGCTTAGGGGTGAAGATGGTACTAAGGTGACATCTTGCTTCCTAAAATGGATCAAAGCAGGCAAGTTTTCTTTATAAGCTTCCTGCGGATTTGTGTTTGACTTTTTTTTGTTACGAGCTCTGCGAAATCGAGCGGTTCAAAAGAAATGAAATATGAGAGGTGACTTTTTCTTTTGTTTTTAAGATGTAAACAACAATAGCATCCAACCCACGAGTGTGACTGTACTTGGCCCGATTGCTTTCGTTGATAAATGAAACTTTTTCTTTCTGCATTTGCACCGTCCTCGAGAGAGGATGAGAGATGAGAGAATGTCCTTTCGCCCGTGTGCGGTGGCACTTCTCTGTGAAATTGGAATGAGTCACTGTTTTGCATTTACTAGATGTAGCAGCTCAGTGGTGATGTGACTAGTACAACACGACTTGTTTAAAGAAATAGTTCAACCAAAAATGTAAATTGTTACTGTGGGACATATAGAAAAGAAGAGCTTTGTCAGAATGTTAAAACCACACATACAACTCTTAAAACTCTTTCATATTAATGGGATACTCCTGTTTTTTTGGAAATAGGTTCATTTTACCACTCCCCCAGAGTTAAACAGTTGAGTTTTACCATTTTCAAATCCATTCAGCCAATTTTTTGATATTTAGAAGAATTTCAGTAACCAGACCGTTTCTGGTCTCATTGACTTCCATAGTATATTTTTTTTTCCTACTATGGAAGTCAATGAAACCAGAGACTGTCTGGTTACAGATATTATTCTAAACATCAGAAAATCGGCTGAATCGATTTGAAAACGGTAAAACTCAACTGGTTAACTCTGGGGGAGTGGTAAAATGAGCCAATTTCCAAAAAAAAGTGGAGTATTCCGTTAAATTTGAAACTTCTGTGAAGCAAACAATAGGGTTTGGTGTCATATTTGCCAGCCACTACTGTTCAAAAGTTTGGGTTCGGTATGATTTTTTTAAACATGACTTCAGAAGAAGTATCTTGCTCATCAACGCTGCATTTATTTACTCACAAACAGTAAAACAGTAATATTGTGAAATTTTATTACAAAAAATAACTGTTTTCTATTCGAATCAATTTAATAAGCTGATTTGGTGCTCAAGAAGCATTTTTTTTATTATTATCAATGTTGAAAATAATTGATTTCATTGATATATCAATGAAATTATTATCATAATTTCTTTCCAGGATTCCTTGATGAATATAAAGTTAAAAAGAACAGCAATTATTTGATTTTCTTTTTGTTGCAACAATCTAAGTCTTAAGTGTCATTTTTGATGTTTATTTTATTTCTTTTTTGTGAATAAATTAATTTTAAATTTACATTATAAAATCGTATATAGACCCCAAACTTCGAAATGGTATAGTATATTGAAATGTTTTATAGATTTGTAAATTTATTGGGGGTTTATTGGATATTTATGTTCATTTACTCTATTTTGTAATTTAGATTACCTTTGCCTTTATTTAATGCTCACTTAAAGCTGCAGTCTGTAGTTTTTTGCTCTTTGTCGCCATCTCTGTTTGAAATCTGAAATTGCAGTTATTTGCGGAATTATCAATTTTACGTGGGTTGTGCCTTGGCACGGCACTCCACGGATTAGGAATGACATGCTTGAATCTCCCTCGGAAATCCACCAGTACCACTGGAAAAAAAAAAATTTACAAACTTATTGATTCGAGCTAAGCCAAGCAGATAAAGTTGGACACTGGCTGGTTATGTACTTGCTCAAAAAATCATTTTGGATAAATTTTACCCCAAAAAAGTTACGGACTGGATCTTTCAAATTAATCTTTAAAAAAGTTTTAAAAGCAAAATTTAGCAAATCTCGCATTTTTTTACTTGTAGCCTTTTAGTTATTATTAAGCATTGTGTTTATTTTCCATTAATTTAGATAAAATGGCATATCTGCCAGTTATAGTTTATATAGTAAAAATATGAACTTTTCTGTATTGGTAAATAACTACAAATGAGATCTGACAGTTTATTTTTATTGAATAACGTTTTTAAAAAAAAAAAAATTTTCTTATCAAGAAAAAGTATAGGCTACCGATTTGGAAAGACATAATGGCAGATTCAGAATTTTGTGTAAACTATTCCTTTAAATTAAAGAAAAAAGGGACACACATGATGACAGCATGATGAATGTCACTAATTTGAGTGATCCAGTTATACTGTATATTAACTCCTATTTTGAATAAGACTTATGTAAATAACATTTCTCCCTTGTTTTCAGGGCAAACGCTCTCGAATGATTGCGGATTTCAGCACACAATTTCAAATATAGGCTATTGTCCTAGGTCTTGTCTTTGGACAGGGCTCCCATTAAATACCTATTTTGTGGAGTCTGAAAAGTGTCGTACGCTGATAACATGCTCTGAAAAGACAAAGGCCTTCAACAAAAGATGCTCGCATTCCCGCTGATAGAAAAAGCGGGCGCGCTGAATGTTGCCGCGCTGACAGAGAAAGCGAGTGAGAGGGACAGAGCTGTAATTTTGGAGCGTCGCAGCTCTTTTCACATAACCGCAGAGTAACAACAATGACGAAAGGCTATCTGACACTGAGGGTGCCCATGCTGAGAGAGACGCATTCGGTTCAGCACATTCTCAAAGGGTTTGGAATATAAAATAAATTACACTGCTAAAGTCAGTTTTAAAGGGATGGTTCACCCAATAATTTAAATTCTGTCATTGTTTATTTACCATCAAGTTGTTCCAACCCTGTATGAATTTCTTTCTGCAAACGAAAGAAGATATTTTATAGTATTTGTGTTTGCATATTGGAAGTCAATGGGGCCCTATCAACCATTTGGTTATCCAAAATATCTTCTTTGTGTTCAGCAGAAGAAAGAAATTCATACACACTGTAAAAATTTATATGCTTTATCTAATCAATAGAATTGTGACAACAGATGACAAGCAATATTATTAATTAAACTTAACAAATTAGAGTTGAGTAATAATTAATCAAATTATTCCTTAAAAGTTAACCATTTAAAATGAGTAAAGTTTGCACCAAAAAATTTAACAAAAATATCTCACTAACAGACAGACGTCAAAGATTAATTAAGAACTCTTTATTTTATATTGCCAACATTGAAGACACGTTAAGGAGAAAACCGTAATTTTAAAACAAACACCGATCACCATAATGGTGACTTAAATTTATATGTTTTTGGTGGTTGTTGTAAGTTTTACTCATTTTAAATGGTTAACTTTTAAGTAATTAATTTGATTAATTATTACTCAATTCTAATTTGTTAAATTTAATTAATTATATTGCTTGTAAAAATGCCACAATTTTTTTGATTAGATAAAGCATACTCATTTTTACAGTGCAGGTTTGGAACCACTTGAGGGTGAGTAAATGATGACAGAATATTTATTTTGGTGACCCATCCCTTTAAGATGAAAAGAGAAAAGGAAATGTCTTTTATTATTTCGGACAAGCAGACTACAAATTTTCCATTTTTTTCTCCAGTGTTTTCTGTTTCCCGAGACTGCATGGTATGCCATTATTTTAATTCCATTTATTATTGAATAATTTATTTCAGAACCCAAATGTCACCTACTGAATAACGTACGAATAAGCTGCAAATTGGGCCAAACACTGTTCTCTATTTCAAAAGTATGGGTCTATGAGACATGTAACTTGCACAACTATGTAGAAAATGTGTTGTCTGGGTCAGTTAGCGGTCATTGCTCTTAAAACTAGGCTATTTGGCCACAAAATGTCACAGTCACTCTCTCTTACTGTGAGAAATTGGAATGGAAATTGGTGAAATACAGTGAATAAAAAGAAAAAAACATAATTTTACTTCCAGAAATCACATGTGCATTTCATTTTAACCTTCTGCATGTAAATAACCGGAGGTGGTTTGTTTTGACTCGATAGCTGATTAAATTACTCATAGCAATAATCTGATATCGTGTATGCTATTCATCATGTGAGCGAGTTTACGGCATTTGCCTGTCAACAGTGTGTGTTTTTGGTAATCTGTCATTCTCTGAGATGGCTTTTGCTTGTTTGCTGGAATTGTGATGTGTTTGCGGGTAGGCGGGCATTTCACTGCGTACAGTTGTGGCATCTTCGCCTAAACCTTAATTTTCTCAGACCATCAGCCAATTACGTGATGCATGTCAGTGTCTTCATCTGTGCTCTGGTGAGCTTTTGCTGGTGAGAACAATATACAATTTTGTTGTCATTGTTTTGGTTGGGTTTTCTATTATTATTTTTGTAATCTCAAATACGAATCACAAATGGCATATTTATTTAAGTGTAAATTTGGTTAGAAATAGTGGCAATCGCACGCATCCATCCTTTCAAATATGTCTAGTCTGTAGGACGATACCACACTTTTCTTTATTAAATACATTTGATTATTTTAATTTAAGTGGGTTGGACATTTGTAAGTCTGTATTAAATTACAGATGGACTAAAATTGAAACAGTTAAAAATCCGAAGTTAAATTCATCACTTAAAAGGCCAGACATCTCTTCGCTGAGGAATCTCATATTGACTTGAATCATGTAAACAAGCCAAAGACATCAAGAAAAAGCCAAAGGGGTGGAGAGAGAGCAAGGTGAATGCTTTTCCTCATTTATACTCTTGGTTTTCACCTTGACAGATGTTGGTCCTGTGATTTGTCGACCTGTGTGGGTTGAATGTACTCTGTGTCTGAGTGGGTTTCGACTCCATAACGGGAAGCCAGAGTGGTCTTGATGTCTGAAAGATCTTTAAATAGTTGTTTCCCCACGCTTTTTTAGTCAAAACACTCCAAATGCGCCATAATTGGATGCAGACAATCCATCATTAATGACTATGTCTGGGATTAAGGGGACATAGTTATTTATACTTTACTATAATTTGTGGGTTTCTCAAAGAAAAATATGTATAGTACCATCCAAAAGTTTTGGGATTGGTAGGGCTTTCTGAACTTTTTCTGAAAACACACCAATTAATGTGTTTTCAAAAAAATAATATGCAGTTATAACATTAAAATATTGTGAAATATTATTACAATTTAAAATAACTGTTTTCTATTTGAATTTATTTGTAAATTGTAATTTATTTCTGTGATGCAAAGCTGAATTTTCAGCATCATTACTTCAGTGTAACATGATCCTTCAGAAATCGCTCTAATAGGCTGTTTTGATGTACAAGAAACATTATTATCAATGTTGAAAATAGTTTTTTTTTGCAACCATTTTTTTCAGGATACTTTGTGTGGATACCTGTGTGTATCTTTTCATATCCGTAAATAGAGAACAGTTGCTCCGGCCTCTTTGTGTATGGTGTGGGAGTGGCTTAGGTTAGTTGTCAAAACGAGCGAGGAACTTTGACATGGAGGAGCTAAACCTCCGCAGAATCACCCGTTAAAAAAAAAAAAGCAGATCAGAGGAGACTGCTGGAAAAAAGAGAGAGAGGCACCTCGTAATAAAACAAGAACCAACATTGGCTTGGCCTTTCGGAAATGGCGAGAACTAAGGGATTTGACTTCTGTAAAAGTGACGCAGAGATTTTTTTTTTACTCGACAGGTGAGTCAGGTATATTACTGAACAGATACATTTCCATATGTAGCTCTGCATTAAAGTTTATTTTGAGATCCTATCTAATCCGGTTCTGTCTCTAGTAGTGAATATTTTATGAGCAGTAGGATAACCATATTCATCCGCACAGTCACACAGAGCAAGTCACCAAGCAGTGTTCTTCCACAAAATGCATGAAATATAGTTTTTTTTAACTGTTAGAGGGCCAAAAGTTACACAAAGGATATAGGTTTCAGTTTAAAGAATCTAATATTACCATGATGTCATAAAAATTGGAAAGAAATCCAAGTCCAGGCACTCTGGGTTACAAAAGTAAAAAAGCCTTTATGCCTTACCATGATGTATTTTTAATTCCGTTCTACTTTGAAAGATATGGTGAGTGGATGAAGAATAGTTTCCATTTATACACGTGTAAACCTCAGATTTGTAAAGTTATTATTCTTGTCCAGTGTGAAGGACAGTCTCTTGACCACAGCCGTGGGCAGAGTCTGCTCTAAAAGCCCCACCTGAATGAGTGACATTAAGATTACATTGTGGCTCGTAATGTAATTTATACATTTCATCAACTAATGCAGTGCAAATCCATTTTCCCTTCCCAATCCTGAAGGGCCACATACATTAACTTGATGGTGAGGCAGAGTCAGAGGGTCCGACTAATGAGCCTAAATGTAATTAGAAGTCGTCTTTCCCCTTAACCCTCGTCGACAAACACCGCAGCTCCGGGCTCCAATAGAGGACTAACGTGAAACGAAACTTTAACAGCTGCGTAATAAAACTTACCTATAGGATTTTATATGCTTTGACCCAAAATGTATTTAGAATAGTTCATATTCATTCATAGAATGATTCATTCATCAAACTGATTCAGCTCGCTCAAATTTAACTCAGTGGCTACATGTGAACGTGCTTCCTTACTATATAGTAGACGAAATATATATAACATTTAGCAAAAAAAAATTAGCTTGTGCAATGTTTGTTTGATATTTTGTTTTCGATGCTATGACCTTCATACATTTTTGAGTGTGACTTAAGTGTCCAAATACTTTTTGGGGTCAGTGTAAGTTATAAGCATTCTGGCAGTGGAGCAGTCCCACCACAGCTGTTTCTCAATGGCAATATGTTCCTGAGTCTCTCTGCGGAGCGAATTTTTAAGGCTCAATGGGAACATGTTGTACAGAAGCCGCCAACCGTCAGGAGGGAGACTGACTGCGGCTTGGCTCTGGGGGTTCAGACTGAACATTAGCCTCAGCTGGAGTCAAATTCTTAATTTAGACTTTTTCATATTTCATTTTTGCTAGTTTTTTTAGCGCCATGTGCTCTGTTGAACCAGTATCTTTCAGTTTAATAAATAAATCCCTTTGCAGCCAATTCTAGGAAGGATGAGTGAAAATACCGAGTTCGAGATCTTTAAATAATTGTTTACGGTTTGCGTAATGAATTGAGGCATAAAGTACTCCTGTTTATTTATGGTGGATGTGGTACAGTAGAAAATACTTTTTTTTTCACATAGTGGGCAATTCATGCAAAATGAAAGTACTTGTGGGTGAATACTAATGCATGATTAATCACCTAATATGAATATATAATTGAACTGATTAAATAATCTTATCACATTAAACAGGCACGGAGTTCCTTCAACCACTCGCATATCCAGGCAAATCCAGCAGAAGTGTTCGTAATCACGGTTTGAAGGAGAAAGACGAGGATGGGGCGGTCTTTATCAGAACACACACTGGTGCCTCAGGTAACTTTTGATTCCCAAATTCTTTGTTTGATCTCGCAAGGAGGCAACACGCCAGTTCCAATTACTCATTTCCCCCATTTCCAAAAGCAACTGGGTCGCAACGTCTTCCAGTGGCATCTAACGTGAAATTGATGTTTATTCTTAAAATACATGGTATTTAAGATGACCTCTGACTACATCTAACGTCTCATGAGGCAAAATATAGAGCATTGTTTGTTGCCTGAATGCAACCACTTCTATTCATCACACAGAGGAATTTATGTGCAATACAAATGCAGTACCTCCACTAGGGCTGCACGATTTGGGCCAAAATGATAATCATGATTATTTTGATCAATATTGAGATCATGATTAATTATTTGCTGATTTTAACCAAAACTAATTTTATTGTCACATAGGCTAATTATAACTGCTTTCACATCCATATTGTGCTACATTCCTGCTAATGTACAACTATGTGCAGAAGAATTATACTATTTACACTGTTTTACGTTTACATTGTGTAAATATATTTTAGGAAGCGAAATGTAAACTTGCATTGTACCTGCATAATGCATGTCAATAAAACGCGCAAAATATAGACTCACTCGTTATGCTCTTCGTCTCTTTCGTGCACTGTCGCTCGCGCATAGAAACACTCGGTCTCTCTCGCGCACTGGGGTTTATGCAGGCACGTGATCAGACAGTGGTTTATGGAGCGCTAGACTGGCTTTGCAAAAAATAAAAAAAAACTTTGAAACGGAGCGTTCTGTGAACGGAACGATGTATTTTAAATATCGCTCGATCACACGAATTTGATCGTGGGAAGCCAAAATCGTGATCGTGATTAAAATTCGATTAAGCGTTCAACCCTAACATCCACACAGACTGTTTCTCAAATCAACATTAGAATGATCAAAAAATGTTGAAATTCAAAAAAACGTCATATCAGACAAATATGAACAGGTTGCAAAATACGACCAAAACAGAATATAAAGATATAAACGAAGCACCTGAAGAGAATAATTTAATCTTTCCTGTACTTATAAACACTCCAAATATACAACAAAATGCATTTAAGGGCTAAAAAAGGGCAAATGCATTTAAGGGCTAAGGATTTTGCATGATATGTCCCCTTTAATAATCTAAAATGGTTAGTTCCAATCCTTGATTCTGATTGGTCAAGAGCTGTGCTTTATTCATGATAAAACACGCCTATGATCGCTTCACCCAATAGTTCTATGTATCACTGCGCAACACTGCAGTTCCAATGTTGTTTTTATTTGCGATTTCATGTATGTTACACATTGGAACGTTCTTGCTGGGCATGGTCAGGGACTATTTTTTTCTAGCGCAAGGAAGGCTTTTAGTGATTTTACCTCATGAAAGTTGCACTAATAATTTTTTTTTACTTTAATATTTTTATTGTGTGATATCCGTTTTCTAAAAGCAATAAGGTATTCGAGGCAAGTGTCCTCCGCTTCGCGTCGTGCCTAAAAAACGCCCTTCAGCCGTTACTAATTCACAGACAGCACTTGCCTCGAGTACCTTATTGTTAGCACACAATAAAAATATTAAAGTAAAAAAAATGCCTCTCATAACTTATTGCTTACATACATTAAGGATAAAAATGTAGAAGTGGATTTTACCATTTGTAAAAAAATCCCTGTCCTCTCTCCCCACTCATTTTAGTCTTTTTTTTGCTCTTCTCTCTTTTCCTGCATCATTCTGTTCTCTCTCCTGCGCAGTGGGCGTTATGGTGGATGGTGTCGGCATACAGCTGTCAGAGGTAAGAATGCTCTGCTGGAGGTGACAGTCTGTGCTAGTCATACTGTGCAGGCCGAGATTCAGAAACACACAGACACTCAAGTCCCTCATCCAACACACTCCACTCCTCCTCACACCTTTCTCGTATATCCTTTCATTGCCGTGAACCGTGAACGAGCTTCATTCGGAAAAGCGATGCAATATTCAGGATAATTAAAATTAAAGATAATATCTCATCTTTCTTTTTTTTCCTCTTTGTTTCCATCCTCTGGGTATCAGGTTGGAAGTTATTTCCTCTCATTTTCTAAGATATTGAACAAGATATTCCAGATTTTTTTTTGTAGCCTATCATGCTGAATTAGAGATGCAATCTTGGGTGGCATAAAAAACATATGAGCGGTAAATCTGATTATCTGTTCTGAAAAGCTTTATGTTTTGCCTCATACTCTCATTCCACTGAAATCTTATCAGTCCAGACATTTTGAAACAATGGAATGTACTGTAGCTCAGGGCTAAATGTGAATATAACAATGTCCCGTTATGGTTCCGTCTATATGTTTCTTAGTGTTTTATTGGCGTCTTTAATCGCGAGGCACCTTAAATGTGCACTCTTAAATGACACATTTAAATGGCTTGTGTTAATCTATACTGGTTTTTCATGTTTACTGAACACATTTTACTCATGTAATATGATGCAGTTCAGAGATTAGGTGCTAGATATCCAATGAGAAAAGTTGATTTTATCCACCAAGAAATAAAGGATAAAATTGAGCCAAACAACCTTACAATGTTTCCCACCAGCACTCACTTTTGGGGAGGTTGAGGTTGCCATCAAGAACATCACCATGTATATCCTAATAGTAGGCTAATGTTTCTTAATTCAATGGTAGGCCTGTCAGGATCATGAATTGCAATTTAACAATTTAGTTTTTTTTTGTGTAACTTTACTTTTCTTGGTCCACTTTACATTCGCACTAAAGCCTAGTAAACCTAGTAAACTGTTGAGACATTCCGATGGTAGAGTCAGAATTTGGCATAAACAGAATGAGAACATGGATCCATCATGCCTTGTTACCACTGTTCAGGCTGGTGGTGGTGATGTAATGGTGTGGAGGATGTTTTCTTGCTACACTTTAGGCCCCTTAGTGCCAATTGGGCATCGTTTAAATGCCACGGCCTACCTGAGCATTGTTTCTGACCATGTCCACCCCTTTATGGCCACCATGTCCCCATCCTCTGATGGCTACTTCCAGCAGGATAATACACCATGTCACAAAGCTGGAATCATTTCAAATTGGTTTCTTGAACATGTCAATGGGTTCACTGTACTAAAATGGCCCCACAGTCAGCAGATCTCCACCCAATAGAAGATCTTTGGGATGTGGTGGAATGGGAGCTTCGTGCCCTGGATGTGCATCCCACAAATCTCCATCAATTGCAAGATGCTATCCTATCAATATGGGCCAACATTTCTAAAGAATGCTTTCAGCACCTTGTTTAATCAATGGAATCAATGGTCAAACACAGTATTATGGTGTTCCTTATACGTAATCCTTTAGGTGAGCGTAGTTCTTACCAATAAAATAAAACATTTATAAAATAAATCTAAAAGAGGTTAAAAAAAGAAGCATTTTTCCTTTTGATTTTTGGCCAAAATCCAATTTGTGTGAGACCCGAGAGGGCACTATTGGTCAGTTTACCTGAGCTCAAATCTGACACTTGCGTTATCTTCCTCTTTTCATCAACGAGCTCATAGAATGGTCCAATGATCAGCAGAAGCTCCTCTACCTCATTTGTTACCGGCATACTTTCCAGAATCTGTTCAGCACATATAAAACCAATCGACAAAGCTGATCAACAATACGTTATATACCACATTCTCAAACACTGCTAAAGAATCCAAAACACAATACCAGTTTCAAGTCATCCACATAGGCCGCCATCGCCTCCTCTTTTGGCATTTCTCCAAGAGAATTCCACGCATCCCTAAACACAAGCACCATGAAGGGTCAGTTCACAGATAAGCTCCATGTCAACACTGATGTTGTCATCTCACGCACAACCATATCAGGAGTTTTCACATTTTAAAACAACTCTCAGGATGTATGTATAAAAGATAGAGGAAGAAAAACAGCATGAAATTATAATAAAATGGTACATGTGGGGAAAAACTGATTTCCTCAATGAACCATCTGACTTTCGACAATGATTTTAAAATACGTTTTTACAGAAGTACAAATACGGAGCCTGCAGGGTGGATTTCAAAAAGTTACTGATATAGTAATCAGATGTTGTTGTTACTAATCTGTTATTTCACTGAACTTTAAACAGACCAACAGTTCAGTTTCAGTAGGTCATTGACACTGGTCTAAATTATGTAGACTCACACTGGCAATCTGGCATAGACCCCAAAATAACATCTCCAACTTTAGTTGTTATAAATCTTGAATACTTTGGAGCACAGACTGCCATGTGTCTCTTTTTTAAAGACACATGGCTGATAAGTAGAACTGGAAAAAAAATGAAACTGAAATATGTTATTTTAGCATTAATAGTTGCACCAAGTGGAACTTCAAAAATGTAAAATATGTGAAAAAAAAGTATTTCAAAATCAAGACTTTTTAAAATGGCAAAATGACCCATATTTAACAGTTATAAAAAATGTAAACCTTTAAAAAACTATAAACATTCATAACTAAACATTTCTTTATAAAATTACAAATATGGCAACATGGCATCATGACTTTGCGTGAACCACGAACCGTCATCTTTTGCTTGTATGTCCACGCCAGAGCCCGTCTAACGAGAGCCTTGGCACTTCCTATTAGCCCCATTGTGTTTCATCTTGGTTGCAGTTCCTTTAGAATTCCACTGGAGGTGATAGCGGGCGGGTGTAGAATGAATGGGAGTCTATGGAGCTAAACGGCTATATGTGTCTCTTTCTTCCACTTGTTGTTGAATCAACATAGATTTTATTGTTAATTCCGCAAGTTCAATATAGATTATAGGCCAAAAGTCGAATGAACGAGTACTTATGTCCTTTCGATTTCTTACAAGTAAGGCCGTTATTGGCCGGAAAACGCATTCTGCTATTGTGTGACGTCATCACATTTTTTGAACAGATTTTTAGAACAAATAAGTGAACTTAAAAATGCAATTTTTAGCTGAGTGTATTATCTTAGCACTCCCTTTTGAATGCAACTTTCAAATTACTTGATAAAAAAAGTAACCAGCCAGAGCCAATTGTCTTCAATTAGACATTGTCAGTCTACGCCATTAAACGTCTGAGTGATTCCGCGTGTATGTACACGCCGTTAAATGTCTGAGCGGAACAATGCAAAATGTAGATCTACATCTGGGGAGCGATATTTTTTTTCCCCTAGGATGGTAGGAGAATGAGTCATAAATGCTATTAACCCCAGTGACGGGTAGGTTTAGGGATGGGGTTGGGGTAGGTCATATATTTATATAAACAGGAATGTAATGTTAAGTCAACGGCGTTCATAAACACGCTGAAAAGCGATTATGCTTGTTGATAGCGCACCAAAAATGGAAATACGAATTGGCGTGTCATACATACGCCGTTTCATGAGATGATTCTGAATATCAACATTCAGCAGAAATGGTTCTGTATTGAAATGGTTCAATACCATTTGGCTTTGCCAACGGGGTCCCAGAATCCTGGACGGGGGATGTTGCAGGGGCCTTGTGTTGCTTGCTTGTAGTAGCTATAAAATTTCAGCATCATGTCATTGGAAGGCTGAAATGAACCTGATTGAAAAACAAAAAAATACTGCAATATTAGAGATTTGTCAAGAAAAACATATTATATTAAGAATACTTATATATACACACATACATATAAATAAATGTTTTTTTTATATATAGACCATTTCAAAAGATGTAAACAACACTGGTCCAGAAGCACTTCC
>JAOTRC010000015.1:14526068-14542582 GCA_027497675.1 Cyprinella lutrensis | reverse complement strand
CATTATGTTATGACTTTACTTGTTGGGGCACATCATTATTAACTAGTCATTTAGTAATTGTAGTAATTTGCACATGAGTTTGCACTAACAATGAAGTAATTCATCATGTATTAATGTATATTAGTGTACCTGTCAGGACAATCTGGAGGTTGAAATACAAGGCTTTGGCTCATTTAACATATTAATTAACACTGAGTTATTATGGAATTAATCCACAATTACATATTTAATTAAAAACAATTCATGTATGAACTAATACATTAAACTTAGACACTCTTAATTAGTCCCTAATGTGGTAATCATTAATAAATAGCTTAGATAATCATTAGTTTCACATTAATTCAGTATTATTTGTGTATTATTTAAGCATGAATTAATGCTTATTAGTGCACATGTATAGTAAAGTGTTACCCAAATTCTACTGATCTATGTTTCTTGATAAGTGGACATTCACACTAAGAGCAACTTGAAGCGTCAAAGCAACCGGACATAACAACGTGAGTGGAAGTTGACGTTGGTGATATGATTCAGGCATGTTAAGCGCAACAAAGCTGAGAAAGGTTTCTCTTTATGCAAATGGGCAGCGTCCTGATTCGTCTACATTTGGTGGAGCTAAACAGTAAATGTTTTTTTGCAGCAAGGAAACTTACAGTGAAAATCACAAGACATCTTATTTTTCTCTTTTGATCCCAAAAATAAAGTTAGAAAATAGAAAGTTAGAAAATTCCAAAAGGTCATAAAACAACATCATGGAACCTCGTAGCTTACGGAACAATTTGAAGCAGCTACAGTATCGGCAAGTCCGTGCACTACAAAAATAGCACTTCTTATGCGACTTATAGTTTTAGACAATAGTTTTATACACAATAGTTTTCTTTTGAGTTTATGTTAGCATATTGCTAAACTAACGGTGTAAACTCAGGCATAAAAATACATCAAATATACAAATATTGCATAAAATACTTTTGTATTTGGATTTATACATGTCTCTTGCGCCATCAACCATCCTGGATTTTTCATTGAACTTATGAGGTATCATAGGAAACTGCATAATTTATTTTTTGAACAGTGACTATATCTTAAAGCAACACTAAGTGATTTTTTACCTTAAAATAATGTTTCCAAAATCATTTAAGTGGTTCATTAAATCCATACAGGGTGAAAGGCACTTACAGTATGCCTCCGCTTTGAGGTCTTATTTCTGCTATGTAAGATTGCTAGATCGGGTCGTGTTTCTGTAGTTCCAATGAGACATAAGAAAACTACAAATTTGACTTGGTTTACGCCAAGCGTTACAATAGTCATTATTTTGTTTTTCTTTGTTTCTGATGACGCAATACATCATAATTTCACGAAATAATGCAACATACTTTACCTTGTCTGTGGCCAGTGCTGGATAAACATTGAGTGTGTGTTCGCAGTAGGCTGAATTATTTACGACAGCGGTAATGGACAATTCCGCTTCCAACCTGTAGGGCGACCGCAGAGGAAAAGTTACGAGGTGTTGCTTTAAAATTTGTTTTTTTAGAATAGTATTTTACAAAGGTTAAAAGACAATCAACTTTTCAGGATACTTGATTGGGATTAGATTATGCTCTAGTTTTTCATTGGGCTCCTATGTACAAAATCTTTTTTTAGCTAACCTGGAACTTACAACACAAATGCATTCACATCAACAGATGATTTTAAAAAGTGCTTTGTATAACGCTGACACAAGTTCACCGTATGACTGTACCATTGATCTAGCTGTTTAACTGAAGGACAGGTGGACCTTTACGTATGCAAAGCAGTTAGATACACTAACACATTCCTGTGCAAATGTATCTGCATGTGTGGTTGAATGTGGCACGAAGGACGCCCACGCAACTTTCACCCCCTCCCTTTACCCCTCTGTACATACAAGGCCTTTGTTTTCCTTTCTGATCAAACCTGAAAACTAGAATAACGTCTATACTTTAATCACATGTCAATTTGTGATGCTGTATGTTTACCACACTAATGTTGTCAAGTGTGCTGTAGGGAGTTCAGTATAAGGTGCAGTATAAGGCTTTGGGCTAAAATCAGTTGTTGGATCCACCAAGGCCTTAACTTTATGTTCAAGGCTAAGTTAGACTATGTTGATCTTCCAAAGTTACATTGGGTGAATAAAGGCAACTTGTTTCTTTTCTATATCCTGTGTTTAACAGCACTGGATCATGGTTCTTCAGGCCAGCGGTGTCATGAGTATCCCCCCTACTGTGAGTATCGACAACCAGCTACCTGCTTCATGGATGGCCCCCTACAACTGTGCTGATGGTAAATTTATTATTCATCTGAAACACCATGAATTCAAGAGAGTAAGAAGGTGCGCTTATGGTTATTCTGCCATCCAGTGTCATTCCAGTTAAGATTTGATGTTGTAGGTTTCGTTTATCACTAATCAGCGGAGACTCTTTCTGGCAGGTTAATCATTTACTCTAGCAGTCACTGCTGGAGTTACCAGGTTATCAGTTACATGCACAGGGGACCGTGATAGAGATAGTGAAAGTGATTCATACTTATCTAGAAACCATGTGAGGTACTTTTTACTGTGTGGAACTGAATCTTCTTCAGTAAATATAAGTTTCACCACTGCTGAAAAGACTTGTTTAGCTGTTCAACAGTATATATTATGTTATGGATCTGATGGTCCCCACATGTGACGCAACTGTCCTGCAGTCTAGCTTAGAGACCCTCAACCCAACTCATGGAGACCCACTATCTTGCAGAGTTTAGCTCCAACCCAAATCAAATAGACCTGAACCAGCTAATCCACGCATAGGTTGGTGGAAGCAGGTTGGAAATAAACATTGAACGTACTGACCAATGGTCTTCAGGAGCAGGATTGAAGACCTCTGCTGCTTCAATAAAATCTTCACCAGCAAACTCAGGTGGAAACACCATAATTGAACAGGTCCTAACCAGCATAGAGACATTTTACTACATTCTACTCCAGTTTATAGTTTTATCTGGTGCACCCTAGATAAATCAAAGTCTTCACTAAAACGATTGGGCCACTTGACCAACCAGCATAAACAAAGGTTCCGTAGAGACATTTCATTTGCTAAATCCTTTTTGAAACTATTCTGCATCCCCAGTTTCCATGGTAACATCTGGTTACACAAGCCGGCTCTGGTCTCAGGATCATCACCCACAGAACTGGACCAAGTACCAGGTGTGGGAATGGCTCCAACAGACGCTGGACATGCACCAAATTGATGCCACCAACATTCCCTTCCAGAACTTTGACTTTGACGGGAGGCAATTGTGCAACATGAGCTTCCAAGACTTCACCCGGGCAGCCGGATCTGTAGGTTCTATACTTTTCCAGAGCCTGACTGACCTCAAGTGGAACGGTAAGACGTAATTTAGAACAAGAACCTTGTTGGTTCTTGATCTAGTCATGGTTGGGTTTAAGGGTTGACTTTGGGTTAGGTCCTTCTTGTCAATCAGTAGTTTCCCTTTGATTCTCTCTGACATGGAATATGTTATGGTTATGGGATTTGGGTTAGGGAAAACAGTTGCGGTTGTGTGGGTTTATCTTTCGATGTTCGCTATAGTAATGTTGTTTAAAGACAGATAAAGGATGACAATCCAGGTTCAATCCATAGCCTTGTGGGCATGGTGTCAAATTACTTCATGAGACTCAACTCGTGGTCCATTGCTGATGTCATTCTCCTCTCATATTCTTTTGTGGAAAGATTTATGTTCATTGTAGTGAAGTCCAGCCACTGAGCATTTGTCCCTCTTGGATTCAATCTGGTATAGTACATTGGAATTGTTCACCCAGTATTCACCCATAGATATTCCCATGAAATTGTTTTTAGAGAAAAAAATGGGCATTGAATTGTACAATTTCATGTACTATGCAACAGTATAATGAATCCAGAGGGGTGCTGCTAACAAGACCCAGAGGTTCATAAACAGTCAGGGCTATTTCCATTACAGTTTATTGCGAAACCTAATAAATCCAGAAAAACTTATAGAGGTGACATGTGAGAACCATGCCAGCAAGTTAAACTGGTTTAAGACGACATGATCCAGGAATGACTTGGAAATTTGATGATAGTCATTGCAAAACATGCACTCTGTTTTGAAGACATTTTTAGACACTCATTTTGTTTTTCTTTTATTCTTAATGTCCCACAGGTCAGTATGGTCAAACAGATATGTTTATACCAGGGGACATTAAAACAGAAATAGATGGTGAGTAAATACCGAAAAAGCTTTTCATTTCATTTTAATCCATAAAGTTCTCTTGAAAGAATTGTAGACTTCTCATGTCGCAATTTTGTGACCAAGTGCTTACGATTCCCTCAGCAGATTTCCCATGTTCAATCCTCCCCTTCAAGGAAGAACCCAGCTTTTACAGCCCTTCAGGTACCTTATTTTTTATTTCCTTTTATGTGATTTAAATGTTTCCTATGAAAACAAGATGATGCTTGTTTATTTATGCATATATTAATCTGATGGTTTGACATTATTGTGTCATATTTCCTCTTTTCTCAGAACTGTTTGATATCAAAAGCTCATTCCAGCCCAACATCACACTGACCTCACCGGCTCCCTCAAGCCCAGGTAAATGATCTTAATTTGAACTGTCCTGAAGCTAATCCTAAAAACAGTATTGATTCCTCTCTATGCCATGGTATGGGTATGGTATGGTATGGTATGGTGGTAATGCTTATATTTGTTGTTCAATTATCCTGATGCATTTAAAATCTATTACAGTAAGTGTATCAACACGGTTATGGGTCAAATTCCAAGGGAATGCATTAACAGATAAAAATGTATTTTCCAAATGAATATAAATGTATAGATAGATCTTTGTTAATCTACTTGCAAATAAATATTTTTACATAGCCTACTAATGTTCATAGAATACAATTGCATTGGAATGAATACCAACTGGACTACAAAAAGTTCATCAAAGCACCCTTAAAGTGACTTGATTTGAAAGCCAAGTCAAAGCATTCTCATCCCAAGGCGTCATATCCGACACTTTTGCAAAAGCGCAAACATCCAATGCACATGGCACCCTTTAGCCTCAAATGAGAAGCTTTGGTTATGGTAGGTTTAGGTCTGGGGTAGGGTTAGGGTTAGACCACTAGTTGGCGCCTTCTGCTCCGTATATATCTGCGTCTCATTTGACGCTAAAGGATGCCATGTGTGTTGGATGTTTATGCTTTTGCAAAAGTTTCGCCTTGGGAAGAGAATGGGCTCGTAACCCATACTTGGAATTTGTCCTCTGCATTTAACCCATCCAAGTTAGTACACACACTTTGTGTATACAGGCAATCTTTAGAAAACAGTCACGACAGATCAAACCACGAACGTCGTGCTGATTGATCTGATCAGTTCAGCGAACTTCTGAACTGTATGAACGGCGTTCGGGGATCGACTTATTTAGATTATTTTTTAAGATGGCTCCTGTCTGTATACACGAAGTGAACTTCCTTTATAAAGTATCTTCTTATTAAACGGTCTGTACACTTACAAAGTTCTCAATGCTTCGTTTTGCATGTATGGACCCTCATTATGTTACTGTGTTAGTGTGGGGCTATTTTGAGCCTTGTTAGTGGTATAAACTAGCGATTTCTTTTTACTTAGTCAATGCCCCCAGTACTAGCATTATACGCTAAACAGTTTTTAGAGATAAAACTCTTTACATTCGATTATCATGAAAACAAATCTCGATACCATTGTTTTATTAGACCAAAGGTTCATTTTGCGCCAGAGTTCTCCTTTAAACTGATTTTTAAAAAATACATTATATTTTATTTCAGCTAAAAAACATCAACAACAATGCTTTCAATGTGTTGCCATTGAATGTGAAGCATTGGTGTCTGTATACTTGCATTGACTGTTTCTTACCAAACTCCTCAGGAGAGTGCCAATTCCCCTCATACAGATTCCATGTGCTTGTGTATCGATCCTTCTCGTCAAGGTCCATAAACACCACAAACGCACAGCAGAATTCCCATTAATTAAGCATCGCTTTACCGTGAAAGTCAATTACACAGATATCTGAATCCGAATCATCTATGAATGTTACAGCAAGGCCAGAACTCAGTCATGCGCTTTATTTAGTTTATTTGTAGTTTAGTCTCGTTCATTGACGAAAACTCTAATTTTTGCCATTCATTTCTATTGTTTCATAACAGCGATCAATTTGCCTCGCACGGAAGCTCATTCTTATTACAGTCTTGCTTCATATGTTATCTGCACTGCGTTCAATTTGTTTCTATTCAGTGGACGTATGAAAATTAGAGGTCCATAATCCAATTAGTGTGATTAATCATTGTCCCCGCTCGTACATATTCTGACCTTGTTGAACATGGTGTTTAATGTAAAGACATTAGTGCAGGCCCAGGTCTGCTGTTACGATAGGGCTCTGAGATCTCTGCTGTTGAGTCTCGTCTGAGCCAAGCTGCGGTAAAAGACCCGATATTAGCATTGCTTGCAGCACTCATGCCCTCCCTTTTGTTAAAGCACCTTCTTTTTCTCGGTGCCTCACTCTCCATCTCTCCTTGTCCTCCCAATTTCTCCCCAACGCTTTCAGCTGCTGAGCTGTCGGTGTGTGTGTTTGTGCGGGTGTGTGATTAATGTTTGCTGTGTGTGTAAGCAATCACTTCTCAGTTGCGCTGGCTCCTCTGTCCAGGAGTGACAGCGGTGGCCGGGCAGACGTTACCACGGTGATGCGTCCCAGTCTATAAAGATGATTTCAAACAGGCTAGGCATCAGCGACGGTGTCATGTAAGGACTCTGCCGTGGCTGAGTGAAGTGAACAGGCTGAGTAGTTAGTATATCGCGGAGTATCTTCATCTATTTTTTTTTGTTATTCTCACTTAAGACATCCATTTTCCTGGAGAATTTCACCATGTGTCACATTTATCCTTGACTCAAACACAAACTGTGTCTTATTTCTTGCATTTTCTGCTATAATAAGTCTAAATGTGCTTTCACATGACTATGGAGTGAAGCGCTAAGCTACAGAGAAAATTTTGTCAGTTAGCATTTCCATTCACTTAAATGGCTGTTGGAGGTAAACAATGATGTTTTCACTGTTTATTGTGAACACTTACAGCTTTCTTGCTAGCAAGGAGTCTCGTAACATTACATTTCATTATACTATCTTTGGTGAAAGAACTGCTTAAACCAGGCTAAATTGGTTATTTGGTCTCTCAGCCTGTTTAAGGTTGTCTTGTTTGTCTAGTTTGATGTTTTTGGACACTTTTCAGATGATCTGAGTATCTAAACCAGCTAAAGACCACCTTGTGAATCCCCTCTAAACAAGCTTAAAGGGCACCTATTATGGCATTAAAATGTTCCTAATATTGTTCTGGGAGTCCCCAACAACAGTTTTATATGAATGCAATGACAAAAAAAACACTTTTGTTGTCTTATAGTATGCATTTATTGTTACCTGATTTGCTCACCGACTCTCAAATGATTCGTACGACTCATTTTTTCATACCAATCCTTTGCGTGACGCTAATCGGCGGTGATTGGTCAGATGACCCACTCAGTTATTGTTTGTTAGCATAACGCATAAACATATTGATAAAGCACTGCAGTACTACAAGACACTC
This sequence comes from Cyprinella lutrensis, assembly GCA_027497675.1. NCBI lineage: Eukaryota > Metazoa > Chordata > Actinopteri > Cypriniformes > Leuciscidae > Cyprinella > Cyprinella lutrensis. Next base: position 14,534,972 of record JAOTRC010000015.1, on the reverse strand, counting down.
TATAATTTATGACAACTCCAATAACAGCGACAAACATTTCACATATTAAAAAAAATTGACATTGGAGACCTAGAAGCTGCGCTAAACGTAACTTACACACGCGTATACACATACTTATTGCGCCTTCCCTCCTCGTGCCCCGATGCTGCAAAACACATTAAAGCAACAATTATTAATAATACTTACAGGTTGTGATTCGGAGGAGGAAGCTGATCCATATACACTGGGTACTGAGGCCTTGTTCATGAACAACCAGCTTGCGAATCCACATTTGGATTCATTTATGTTTTTGAACGATTCGTCATTAAAATGATGAGAACACAATCGGGCTATACCGTTGCAAATATGAACACTAACCACCGATTCTTCACATGCTCGTCTCTGGTAAATGAAAACAAAGTGGCTGAACTATCTTTGCATTGTCGAACACAGCGTCTTCTCGACATGAAGCTTTTCAGCTGAAGTATTTGTGTTCTAGACTTCAAGTTTACACTTCGTCTGCACACGCAGTAACTGGGCGCGGCCAATGAGCTTATGTTTCGTATCTACGTCACTACGAAACAGCTAATGACTCATTTCAAAAACAATTAATTTCATAGATTCAGTGTCGACTCACTTTTGAAAGACAATAACTTCACTAGGAAAGACCAGCGCAACACCTTCTACTGTGTTTCCAAACCCAGTTCCAGGAGGCACACCAACATTAAATATTTCTAATCAGACATATCTGATTCAACTAATCAGCTCAACGGTAGAGACTCTTAAGACCAGAAATGGGTCGGATATGGGAAACATCCAAAAAGTGCACTGTTGGTGTGCCTCCTGGAACAGGGTTGGGAAACACTGATATATTTGAATCTGCTTTTTTCAACAGGCATGTTACAGTGAAAACCTGATGCAAGTCATGTGAAAGGGAATTTAGACTGGCTTTCCTTTTGGGTTTTGATTTTAAGCTGATGTGTCTGTTCGTTTTATCCTAGTTTCTTTCGTATCTCTGCCTTCTCATGTCAGATTTCTATCTTGCTTCTGCTCATAATCTGATGCTCTTTCAGTTCATGAAGAAATATGGCTTGCGCTCTGAACCTGGAATGATGGACCTTCCATAGCGGATTGAATTATAGGACCACTATCAGTTTTAACAGCTTCAGAGTCATGTTTACCACGTAAATTGTCATAGTCTGCCATTTGGCACTGATGTCAAACCAGCTTTGTCATTTTTTTTGTAATGAGGTTCAAGTTTAACTATATAAGCTGCTCTCAGATCAGTATTTTGCAGCACACCATGCATATTTCACTGGAGATCATCCCTAATTGTAAGCCTCTTTGTCCAGGATCCTCAGGGGACTCTATGTTAGACCAGAGTTAATTGTCCACTTGATGTATGTCATGTGGTACGATTGATCCACTCTGAAGGGTCCTAATGCAATGACATTCACCCAGGGAGAAGGGACACAGACGGCATGAAAGCCTCTCATTTAGCGAGTCATCAGTGAGGAGGGAAAACAACAGGCGTTTTTTTTTTTCCCATTGTGAAGTCGATGGACTGAACTAGAAAGTCCATCTGTTGCTTTCCTCTGTGAGGGAAAACAAAGGATGTTTTAGTAATCCATGACATGTTTTACAGAGTGCAGCCTTGTTCTTGGTTTGAATTAAATATCTTCATTGCTGTCGAACGGAAATGAAAGTGCTTTTGTTTAGTAGATTAAGATGAACAAAGTAAAAGGATGTGTGTAGGAGACCTGGAGATAGAGAAGCCTTTGGTTCTTTAATCAGACTCTGTTCAACGAGTAATCTTGCTCCATGGTCATCTGCCCATGGGAACACTTGAAGTATTCAAGACGGCTTGAATGAATGCAATTATCAACTTATTTAATGTGCAAACGCAGCGATGAAGTTCTTCTCATAAAGCTTCCAAGTGCTACTGTAATGTGTTCATTTTCTGCACTCGTATGGTGTCTCGATAGCCAGAGATTTTAACAAGAGATTTTTCCCCCCTCCTCAAAACCTCTCACCTTCAAGTAAGATTTATAGTTGCTGCAAGCAGTTTCTCATTTACGAGTTAAGATTAGGATTTGGACAGGCCAGAAAACAGCCCTGGATCCCATAAAAATCTAATTCTGCCCATGGGTGGCTGCCTAGCTATGCAACAGTCTCTTGAAGAGTTATGAAGGTGGTGGAAATGGGAGGAAGGGTTGGTAGACACAGATCATTAAGGTTGTAGGTTCACTCCCAGTTAGATGTACCTGCAACTCACTTCCAGAGATCACTATCCTGCCCTAATACAATTTTGGCCTTGAAGCAAGGCACTTAACGTCCGTTTTTTTCCATTGGGACTGATTTTGTGTACAGTAAATTGCTGCATTGTGGCCCTACAGATGGGGCTCCCTAAGCATTGTCTTTTAAACCCCACAGCAAAGAGGGCAGCACCAGAAGTAGGAGCTTTTGGCAATGAAAACCCAGGCTTTTTCTTCCCTCATTCATCAATGTGATTGCCCAGATCAATTCACATTTGTGCTTTACCTGGCTCTGACTCAAATGCATTTCACCAGAATGCTATAAATAATGGTACATGTTTGCTATTCCACCAGCTGGGTGATGTGCATCAGTATCTCCCAAATTGATTGTGGCTGTTAAATGCATTCAGAGGGAAACAGGACCACTGGATATGGTTCATTGTTATCTTCTCCATTCAGTTTATAGTATTGCAGTACCCAGCAGACCTGGTAGGGGGCAGCACAGCACTGTGAATAACAGTGTTGCACTCGTGATGAAGTGCATGCTAGCTTTTTTTGGATTCCTGTTTAATATATGCTCTTAACACAGATTTTTAATGTGCAAGCTCTTCAGAGTGGAGTTTGCAACAGACTCTGAACATGTTTAGACATTGTTTTAGAGCACATCTTTCTAAATGTTTTGAGAGTCAATGGTCTAACATACTTTCTTAGAATTGCTTGCTTTTGCCAAATTATTTCTCTGAAACAAGCAGGATTTGGATACCGTAACAGCCATGCAGTTCTACCTTGAAGAATATAACTCTAACCCAAAACCTAATTCTTAGGGATGGGTATTGGAAACCAAGTGCAAGAAGTTTACCAATTGATTTTGCGAATTTTACATGTTCTGAAATGGGAATTCACTCTGGAAGCACATGCCTGCCAGATCCTTGTGAAGTATTTTTTAAGAGAAACTTAATCAATGGTGACTGGCCATAATTCACGCCATTGGACCTAAATGACAAAGCTGCCCCGTTGTCTGACTTCTGCTACTTAGTCGCTTTAACCTTTGCCCACTGGCACAAAATCATGGCTGGGATATTTTCCTCCTAAACACCTTCATCTTTTGCCTTCAGTCTCTGAAACAACCCTGTCAAGTCTTCATTAAAGAAGTGTAAGATGATACACGAGGATAAATAAAGAAGACTCACCTCCGTAGCAAGTAATCACCCGTTACTAGACAGCGCAGTAATCCTTCGTCCTCTCCGAGACGGCACGTCCATTAATCACTTCTAGCAGCCAACTCAAATTCACTGTTTTTCAGCAGGCTTAGTATCCACTCCATTTGCCTTGGCTTTCAGCGTGAGCTGAACTTCCACTTATGCATTGAGGCTTTAATAGCCGAGAGTAGCTTCGGCCCCATTTCAATTTTGGAACAAAAAAGCTTTGAGTCCGTCCCTCCCGGTCTCTCTGCTGGTAATGAACGAACAAACGGACGGTCCTGTCAGTTATTGAACGGCGCTGAGAGGGTGGATGGATTAAACGATCCCTGGAGGAACTGTTTTATCACCTTTGCTAGCCACTATAGCCTACTCCAGCAGATGTAGATTGGGCTAAGCTAGTTCAAACCCTCGTCCTGTCCTGTTTGCAGGGAATTGTGCTGATCTGTCTTGCAAAGCTTTTTCCTGGCTTGATTCGAGACATGCTTTATGTTCAGCTAATGCATAGCTACCGTGTCAAACGCCAAAGCATCTTCATGCTAACCTTTGATTAACCCCAACCAGACATTAGTGCATTCCTGAAATGCCCTCATACTCAATTCTAATTTTGCGGACATTAGCAAGCCATTAGCTGATGAAATATATGGCAATTCTCTGAAAATGAATGATGATGAAGTGATTTTGAGAACACATGTGGCTTGGTCGGCCCACAATCTGCCAGATCATGAGTCCAGCTGTCTTTGTGCTCTTGTTGCTGGATTCGCAGAAGTATATCGAAGGGTCGGTATGCTCAAACATGGACATATGTATCATGGTGTATTCTGTTATTCTAAGAAAACGAGCATAGCTGTCCTGCACGTTCAGTAAGCACTTCCTGTGGATTAAACGTTTTTTTTAGGCACACAACCCTAATGAAATCTTGGGTTGTGGCGAGCAGGGCGAGGCAGAGGACCGTGGGAGAACAGCGCAAGGCCGGTGGCGTGACACCTGCCAGCCCTGGACTCTGTGGTCCTTCACCATCTTTGCTCCTCATTTAATGCTTTCGCTCCTTTGTGAGAGATACGACACCGGTATGTCGCGCAGGTGTCGCACATCCCGCCACCGCCCCCACGCCGTTCTCCCACAGCCCTCAGCCTCGCCCTGTTATTAACTTAACAGCTATTCCTATTAACTTTCAGTAAAATGTAGGAACATTACAGCTCTGTTGTAGCTTGAGTGCCCTGAAATTCTGAAGTTTTCCCATGAAGTCTATCATTTTTTTTTTTTGGTACGAGTAAACAATTTTGCGATGAGGGCCCTGATCTCTTGCTTGCCCTCTGGCCGTTTCACAACAAAGCTGTTAGCACAAACTGCCAAACAAAATATGACTGACGCTGACCCCTGACCAGCAATAAACGGAACAATTTTCCTTACACTGCAAGATATAGCTGTAAGCCACAAAGTGGACAATTACATTAGTGGCTTGTTTGAAGAGTTTGCCGAATAGTTTGCTAACAGCATCAAGGGGCAAAATGTACAGTTTTGTGTGGACGTGAGTGTGAGTAGTCAAGTCACCTTTATTTATATAGTGCTTTTTACAATACAGATTGTATCAAAGCAGCTTCATAGTGATATGAAAATAATACAACACAGATCAATAATATTGTTGAATATTAAATGTCCCCAACTAAGCAAGCCAAAAGCCAAACCAACAGTGGCAAGGAATCAAAACTCCATCAGGTGATTGAATGGAGAAAATAACCTTGGGAGAACCCAGGCTCAGTCGGGGGACAGTACTCCTCTGGCCAACGAAGGAACAGTGATTACAAAACAAATTGGATCGAAACATTAAGAGTATTTGTCCATTTCCATCTGTTGTAAGTAGAAGTAATCACGCTGGTTTGGAGACGAGTTGTTGAGGATCAGTGCCGATGGCTGTCGTGTCATGTTTTGAGTAAATGATGTCGTGAGTAAATGATGGCCAAATCATAATTTTTGGTCAAACTATCACTTCGATTGCACAACAGTGACTGGGTTCCTCAAATATGGCCTCAATAAGGCCAAATATGACACAATCATAAAAAAGAACAAGAAGCTTTTTACAGTCAATGGGGAATGTTAAGTCACGTCACAGGCTTTACCAGTGGCAAATACTGAGGAGAGTAATTAGCATCAATGGGACACTTAGTTTAAATCAAGGCTTCCTGAACCTCATTTAGTCCCTGAGTTCTGCCCAAACTTACTCTCCCCAGTGTGGATTTAGGGGGTGTAAAACCAATTCAATCCAATTCTGAGTTAAAATCACACAGTTTGGTGACTTACACAGTGTGCTTAGCTGCTATGACAATGAGATATGGCCGTAAAGGAATTTTATTGATCCACAAGCAGCACAAGGCTCACGGTTTTCTCAGTGTATGTGTATAGGTGTGTTCTCTAACTTGTTTTAATATGAACCCAGACAGCTATTAAAATGCAAGAAAACATCACTTTCGAAATGCGACAATGTGTTTTGTTGTCAGTGTTTTTGAACTGCTATGGTGGCGTATAATTGCAGCTAAGGCAACATGGTTCATGCGAATCATGGCTATGCAAATCATAATCTTACATGCCTGTACATTGACAGTCTCTTTCTTTTCCCCCACAAACAGTTTCCCCGAGAAAGTAGATTGTAACCCTCTCACATCCCACTCCTGTGAAACATCAACATATGCAAATACTCTTGTAATTGATTTGCTGTGGGACTTGGCACTCGAGTGACAGTGAGGCCATGTCTCCGCTGTTGATTTCAAACGAGTACTTTTTTTTTCCTTGCTATAAACAAGATACAAAACATTCGGTTGCTGCAGACAGCATGGTGGGTTGTTCTTATTACAGTGAATGCAATACCTTCAATTGTGAACAAAACGGTTTCAAAGGAACATCGGTGTTGTTTCACATGCTCCGCTACAAATACAGTGCGACGCTTCACAAGGATTACAGTTGTTTTCTTTGAATCTCTGTCACCGTAATTCGCTGTGAGCATTGCGCTGCTTGAATCACCCTGTAAATCGTGAACGGATCAACCCGACCAATGAGACTGATGCGAATTTGCATCCGCTCACATTTTATGTCTGTTTTGACATTTATCCCTGGGAAGCTGTATTCATGCAGCTTAGCTGTATGCACGTGTATGCGTGTGTGTGTAAGAGTGAGATTACATCTGTTTTGTAATGTTTAATACTTACTTTACCAAAACGAAAGTTAAAAATCAAATATTAATGTCTTTTTTCACAAATACAGCAACTTTTGTGCCCCATGACAAATTGTATGCTGTTGTTGTGAGATCTATTTGATGTGTTTTATTAGATTAGATCCTAGAACTATTTTCATGAATCTAGCATTTCTGAACTGAATTCGGGGGAACAAAAGGAGCACTGGATGAAGTGAATATTTTCCTTGGAAAATCTGGAAATGCATCCTGTCATTTGCCATTGGTAATTAAGGTATTTGTTAAAGATCAGAAAGCTCTCGGATTTCATCAAAAATATCTTAATTTGTGTTCTGAAGATCAACGAAGGACTTACAGGTTTGGTTATTTAAAATTTCTCAATATTCTTTACTTTATTGATCAGAAGGGGTGTCACGATTTCATTTACGATTCTAAGGTCACGGTTCGATTCAATTCTCGAATTTTTATCAGTCGGCCAATCAGGATGCGCGCAATACGGTTTGTAGCACAGTTTTTCATGTCGGGCATACACGCTCGTTCTTGCTATCTTTTGAACGGCTGTAACTAAGTTAGAGGAGGTTGACCATAGACTCCAGCACTTCGACACGGTGTGTGACATGGGGGCGTGGCAGTATCGACGATTCTGAATTAATTTTGATCAATTTAGATTCTAATTTTGATCAATTCTGATTTAAAATCGAAATCGTGACACCCTTATTGATCATATACATGCAGCCTATTAGAGACTACTTTAAAAAAACATTTAAAGATGTATTACCAAACCCAAACTTTTACGTATGATGCCAAATAATAGTTTTACCAAATGATACCATATCTGTACTACAAATTGCTACAGAAATGGTTAAATTTTAGTATATTTTGGTATACTGCTGCCATGATGTTCATTCTTCTAAGCAGTTTTGATATATTGATTACATAAAATTGAAAGTCACATTAGCCTTCCTCTCTGTTGATGTTTGCTGGTTCTCTTGACTGCGAGAAACCGTGAAATGCTAATTACTTTTCGACACGAAACTCCGTGGAGAGATGTAAGATCAGCAGTAAATAAACTGCGGAGATAAATAAGAACCTGTTTACATGCTTTCAGTCTTGACTCCACATGCTCCCAGTTTTCGAAAAACACATTCTTGGCTAGATCTTTGATCCTTGATGTAATTAATCTATGTCTTAGTCCATAAATCTGGACTGGACCATTCAAATAAGGGTTCGGTTTTTCAACGGTGGCTTGTTTCAGCTGAAACCTGATCACCGGTTGGGCCCTTGGATCCTTTAGTTAATAAATCCTGTTCATCTACTGTAGAATGACCTGTTACTTTTCAGCTGCGGTGCTCATTTCATCCTGGTGGTACTGGGAGGCAGAGAGTGGTACAGCCCCAATGCTACTCCCATCCTAATTTGCAGCTTTTAGTTGTTCATTAGCATGGTAATTAGGCTGCTGGGAGATGCACAAGGCGAAATTTATACCTGACAGTTTCAGTGCATTGCGTATGATGCGGAGGGCATGCAGGCAAAATGCGCGTGGGTGCGCATTTGAGTTTGGGAGGGGTGCAGGCTGCTCGTTCCTACTAATGAAGCAGAATTTTTGCTGAAGACAGGCCTCCGTTAATGGAATTTGATCCTAATTATTAGATTGCATTACATACAAACATAGGGGACCTTTTTCGGAGCCGGCTTCCTGCCATTATGGTCTCTGTTTATCTGTTTGCGCTGTTCGAGCTGGCATCCCTCTCTTGCGCCCATTTTTTTTCCCCTTTCACTCATTACGTGCTATATCAAAATTATGCCTGGTGTCACAGGACAGACGGATTGTGTTTGAGGGCACCACACTGGTAGCAATGGCCCGTGATGATGCCGGTAATTAGGATGGAACTGTTGATAATACTCATAAATATGACCCCTGACAAATACATTTACCCAGCTGAAGTTGTTCCATATACAGATATCCGTCTGCCCCTCACCAATGTTGCAAAAAAGTCGTTTTGAATAGCTTTTTGGCTTTTGCCCAACCAAATGAGACAGCATTTATTTATGAATTTATGCTGTTTATTTCTAAGGTAAGTGGATGTGGATTCTTTTTGAAAATACATTAGGCGAAAGCACGAATGCGTAGTGTACCCTAAACGGCATACTTTTCATTTTGCAGTTGTTTCTTGGTAACACTTGCTTTTACAGTCCAGTTACCCATGTAAATACTATTTACTTATTTTAGTAACTACAATTACTGGGTAATAACTAGTACTAACCCTGAACCTACCCCTAAACC
>JAOTRC010000015.1:14424711-14436218 GCA_027497675.1 Cyprinella lutrensis | reverse complement strand
GCGCTGCAACTTTGCAGATACTGTTCATGCACCATCAGCAACATTACACACTATTTAAAATCAAAAAAGTGAAATCGCAGTCAACCCCCCCCTTTAAAACTTCTGAAACAATGCAATTGTAAGTGCGTTATGTGATTTTTGTTGATCTTTACAAACTGAGGAACAATTTGTAATAATTTCCTGTGTTAATCTAGTCTGGGTTTCCCCATGTTGCCTTCCCACATCGCGATTTTATTCACGCTGAAAGGCAGTATGGATACCATGGTCCAGATTTTCGCCTCATTTAGGGAACCAATCACTGAACAAGGAGGGAGCAGCAAGACGATGGCGACATCTATGCGACACACTGAAGCAGTTTGTTTATATCTTCAACATGGCAGCAGACACGAAGCTACCCTTTGATGCAGCCTTAGATATTGTTCTAAGTATTTTAGAATGCAAGTTTATTTAGGAAAAAAGAGCAGCTTTTGGCATTGAACTTCGCGAGACCCCAGTTGTTATTGTTGTCTTGCCATTAATTGCCCAAATGGAGGACCAGGTACAGGAGGTGGTCAATCTTGGAATATCTGCCGCTCAGCTGTGTCCCGAGAAAGAAAATGCGATAAAGAATTGTCGATACCAACTTCTGTTCAGCAGTCCCTAGGCCTGGATGAGCGCAAAGTGGCAAGACATGTTAGCCATGGAGTTGTATAGTACCAACCTGCTAGGCATTGTCGTCGACGAAGTCCATTTAATTTATAAATGGTAAGTGGTATTTAATAATATGTTGTCATTATGCTTGTAGACTACCTACTGTGGTTGTCACAGTGCCACTAAGTTGTGTTGCTTTTCAATATCAATATACAGTTACCGCTTTAGTAGCATAACCTTCAGCTGTGCACACGTACCCGATTTAAAGTTGTTGACACTTTAGTCATTAAATTTAATTTTTTAAAATTTTTAAACTTGTGAAGTACAATCGCAAACAATTTCCAATGCAAATAACAACTTCAACATCTATGTTAAACTGTACTTAATACTCGTGTTTTTCTAATTAAAACGATTGGCTATGAGCTACAGGCGCATTTGATAGACATTCTGAGCACCCAGTAAACGGCGCCGGGTATTTGTAAACCATGCCTCAAATAAGAGAAAATGTACATGTGGTTTCCAGACCGAAGTCTCTACGAGAATTGGGTCTGGCGTTAGCCAGGCTAGAAGTTTTTTTCATTTTTGGGTAAACCAACCCATTTTCAATTTTCAATTTTCAATTTTATGCCACAAATGTTGTCAATTGAGCTAAACTTGTACTGAACCCAGAATGTTCTTTTAAGTAGGTGGATGTTCTTTAAAGTAAAAAATAGGTGCATGATGCTCGTGGCAGGAACAGTCCGAGTGCATGAGAGAGAAAGAGTGAGGGACTGGCACTGGGCGGCAGCTGCAAAGAGTGGCCACGGCAGCCGGCTCGCCACTGGGGATTTTTCAACGGAGGCAGACGGCCAGGAAGTTAGAAGTGGATTGAGTGTGAGACTGAGAGAGAGACACAAACTGATGAGAGGATGAAGGAGTGGTTTTTTTGCAATCAGCATCTATTTCCTCTCTCATTAGTTTCAGGGGCTGTTGACTTCTGGATGCGCCTTTCATGGGTCAGTAGAGCTGGAGTTTTTTTTATGAGAGCAGAGACTGGATAGAGAAGGTGGAATAGTGAAAAGCCGATCAATGCAATGATATTCTGCCCTCCAAAACGAGGCGTGCAGGATCTGTGACATTATTTATGTGCTGGGTCATGCGTGCACACGCGTGTATCTGAATATTCTCTTGCATGAATGCTAAAACAGCTTGCTGCTCATATTTACATGAATTTAAAAGGGTCGTATTTAAAGTTCCCTGTGATTAATGTTCTTGCTGAACAAAACCTATTTCTGCTGGGCTGACCCTTCAAGCACTAAACACTAAAAACAGCATAGTGTTTTTATATACAGCCTAATTTATTATTCTTTAGATTTTTTTTTAATTTGATCATTTTTAGATTGAAATGTTTTATGATTTCATTTATTTTAATATTTAAATAAAATATGTAATAAGTAAATACAAAAATATTAAGTAAATATTGTTTTTTTGTCTTTTCTTTTTAAAAAAGAGAAGATTTCAACATTTTGTAGAAATCACCAATAAAATCACACAAAAAATCATAATAATGAATGGCCTCCGTAGGTTTCTGTGTGCTTCTATGAATGTGAAATCTTTGTTTTGTTCGCTGCATATTTCAAAAGATTCCTCAAAGCGTCAATGGTTAAAAAGAATCATTGAATATTGCGATAGACTCCAGTAGAAATGCTGATGATTCATTTCGCTCTGATTCAAGAAATCTCTAAGCTTTCGCTTGCATATTTTTGAATCTGTCTTCTGACCGGATAATTCTGTGTGGGAGAATGTGCAGTACATTGGTCATATCATAAGGAATCCAATTTCCTTGATCTTTTTTAGATAAAAGACTTCATTGCACTGTGAAAACACATTATAACTTTCTCAGAAATTCCCCCATAAGTGATAAAAAGAACTTTTGCAACTAACCTGGTAAGTGGCAATGCAGTTTTAAAATTCGAAGGTGTCTGAAACCCAAAACATTAATACATGACTGCTCAGATTTACTCGTTCTGCTCAGGTGCCTGAAGGGTTTCCACCACAGAAATAGGTTTTGCTCCGTAAAAACATAAATCACAGGAAACTTTGAGTATGACCCCTATAGATTCATGGAAATATGAACAGCAAGCTGTTTTAGCATTCATGCAAGAGAATATACTGGACTGAGCAAAAGTCTTATGGTGCGTTCACACCGGACGCGAATAGCATGTTAAATTCACATCTACCACGTCTAGTTTGACCACTTTTGTGTTAATTCGGGCTTCAAGAGTGAAACTGACGCGCGTAAAAAAAAAAAAAATCGCGCGTCAGAATCGAAACCCGTTGGCGGCCATCTTTTTCATGTTGATCGAGAGTTACCACTCTGTATTTTCTTTGGAAAGTAGAACAGTGGCGTGGTAATCATCGTCACTGTTTTTGCAAGTTTGTTTGGCGAGTTTCACCATTTGCTCGCTCCAGGAGGCCGATGTCACATTCTCGACAAACGTGTCTAAATCATTCACGCGTAACACGCTTAACGCTGCATACGTTCAATGAACTTCACGCGCGAATGAGGCGTATTTGCGTCTACCGCGCCACGCTCAACGCCTCATTCGCGCAGTAGTAATTTTTTACGCGCGTAACGAGTCTTTGTATTGACTTAACATTGAAATCATTCACGCCTGACGCGCTATTCGCGTCCGGTGTCAACGCACCATTGTTTGACATTGTTGTGACACTTCTCCTTCCAGTCTGTCAGTAATGCTCCGTTTAGTTCCTGTCTCTATGAAGCCCCTCCTTACGTAAAGCGCAATTTGCTCTGTTGTGATTGGTCTACCGCTTCAAACGTGTTTTGGATTGTCATGTCCCTTACCATAACCACGAGTTTCAACACACTGTACTAACCCTTTATTTTGTATGCTGTAGGCGGGAATTATTTAAATGAGAAATCTGGGGGCGTTTCATTCGCTGCGTCTGAACTTCGCTCCATTTGAACTTGAGCAGTAGTTTCAATATAGCATAAATGTAGGTAGTATGAAATTTGGACGTAGTACATTCGCCATGTTGTAACAGTCCCGTGACCTACCAGCATCAGTTGCGTCGCTTCACCGCCATTCATAATTTCTAAACTAAAGAACAATGAACATGTAAAACAGCATAACAGGTCCTCTAACATTGTAAGTGGAAAAATGTGACCCTTTTAACTTGTTTATAGACATCGATGCGGCTGTACTCCTCCCACTGTCGTTTGCGGTGCGTTGTCTAATTACCCCTCTCACACCAAATCACCACAATCCAGAACAAGTAATAGTGTAGTCCAAATACAGAGGCGTGGATTTCACATATTCAGGCTTTTGGGTGACTGTTTGTGTGTGTGAGCAATCTCTATTGGTTAATTTCCTCCTTTGTACTCATCTGAAAGTTCTTCCCGCCTCGTTGTAAAATTACAGGTCTATTCATCAATTACAGGCCAGCCTGCTGATTGTCACAGAATGCCAGCATATTGCATTTACGAGCTCATTAGACCAACAATATTGTACTTAGCTGCGCCTCGTTACGGGGAGAATTCGGTAAACACATTGTTTGTGCATGTAATCAGTGTCAGTGGGGAGAGTGAGACAATCAGCCACATTTTCTGGATAAATGAGCAAGGGAGGAAATGCGGTCAGTGAAAGAACAATCCGGCGGCGACAGAAGGACGGGTAAGAGCGGAGCGAGCCGCCGGGAGACAGGAGCGGTGAGGAGGACGTGGAAATATGAAGGTTAGGGGTCACTCCGGTTTACCAGAATTACTGCCATGGTTACATCTACCCTGATAATGAGTGACTGAAATATGTGCTTCGTCTGAGATGAAAAGGAGATGCTTTAATTATCAAAATAACTAACATACCTACCTGGCAAAAACGGTTTCCCTTGTTGTATTTGTATATTTATATAGATGTAGTAGTGCTGTCAAACGATTAAAATATTTAATCGTGATTAATCGCATTAATGTCATAGTTAACTCACAATTAATTGCATATTTTTTATCTATTCTAAATACACACTCTCTGTGTGTCCATCAAAGCGTTTTTAGCCAGCTGAAAACGCCAGACGCTCTGCTGAAGACGCCGTTTTTTGGGCGCTTGAGAGCATTTTGGCAGTGCAGCGTTTTTTCCGTTTCGTTGCTATGATACAGAATATCCGGAGCACAGTTTACTTGTAACTGATTTCGCAGATAATTTCTTTCATAATATAAAAAATTTTCGTCCATTTTGCCCCTCCCCCACTGTGATTGGGTAAAAAGTGACAGTGATGAGTGTTGCGTTTTATACAAAGTTGGAAATTTTTCAACTCTCGGCAACCTGTAAAAAATGCAGAGGGCTCGGCACTTCAGCGTGAAAAAAACGCTAAGCACCTCATTACGCTCATGGTGTTTAAAAAACGCGGCGCTCCCATTGAAAACAATTGAAAACATATGCCAGGTGCGTGGAAAAACGCTTTGGTGGGCACACGGCCTAAATGTCACTTGATTTCTTTTTGTTCTATTATTTTTTTCTCAGTTTAATGGTCTTATCAACATAGATAAGTGGATCGGCTTGCTTTGTGCAAATATTTTTTTTTATTGAAAACAACACTGCCATAACATACATCAAGTGGTGTTTCAGACTGGACATGCTGCGATGATGACAGCTAAGTTCACAACGACAAAACACAGAGCTCACTTTGGTCTTGTCAATGGAACTATTTAGCAACTTTTTAAAAGTAAACGTTCCATTCAGAATCTTATTGGCATGTATGTCGTGTAACCACAGCCATGTCCAACTGATCTGAATCAGTTGTCCAATGTCCAACTGAACCGAACTGAACCATTTCCAACGTTCCGCCAGAAGTGATCCCCTACGCGTGTACGTCACTCATTATTTACACAGAGATTTCGGAAGTTTTAACTTTCACTGTGAAGATCTAAACATATTTAGATATACGGGAAATCGCAATGGAAGACGATTTCGATATATCTAAATATGTTTAGCAAAAGGTAAAACTTCCGAAATCTCTGTGTAAACAATGAGTGACGTACACACGCAAGCGATCACTTCCGGCGGAACGTTGGACACGGTTCAGTTGGACATTGGACGACTGATTTAGATCAGTTGGACGTGGCTGTGGTTACACGAGGTAAAAACAAAATAAATACTGTTTGTTTTCTCACACAAACCGCTTGTTTTGTGTCCTACGCCATCAATGTGTACTCACATTTACGAGTCATTACATTTTCTGATATTTGCTGATTTATGAATAGACCGCTCATTTTGAAATCTTCCCGTTCTACTAACATTTGTTATGACATCTGCTTCAAACATAACAATGCTCGTGATAATTTTCATCAACTCTAAAATTAGAAAATCCACTTCACCAACTAATTACAAAAATATACAGGTACAGAGCTACCGCAGAGACAACATTTTAAAGATGGCTGCACGTTTGTTTCTCCGGCGCATAATATGCCCAACTTAGATTAACAGAATCACAGTAAAGGGTTAGTTCACCTCAAAATGAAAATTTCCTGATAATTTACTCACCCCAATGCCATCCAAAACGGTCATGTCTTTCTGTCTTCAGTGGAAAAGAAATTAAGTTTTTTGAGGAAAATATTTCAGGATATTTCTCCACACATTGGACTTCAACGGTAACCAAATTGTTGAAGTCCAAATCAATGCAGTTTCAAAGGGCTCTGCACAATCCCAGCTGAGGAATAGAGTCTAATCTAGCGAAAAGATCAATCATTTTCTAAAAAAGATAAAAACGTATATACATTTTAATCTCAACTGTTCGTCTTGTGCTAGTCTTGGCGCCAGGTAATCACGTTGGAAAGGTCACACTGGACGTAGGCTAAAGTAAAAGTGGCACAGTTGTTTTATCTAATGCAGTTTTGCTTCTCGGTTAAACGTTAATTAAAAGAATTGAATCTTGTTTAAGGTTGTTTAGATTTTTTATTGAAAAGCAGGACAAAAAAGTAGGCTATTGATTCATTTCTTGGCAGTGTTCTACTTCTTACAGCGCTCGGGCCGCAACCAATTTCCAAGAAAGAACCCACAAAACCTTCAGATGAATGTTTGATCTCGCTTGCATCAATGTTATCATCTGTTGCATCATCCCTCATTTTGCAATTTTCGTTCTAGTCCACCTACGTTCGGCTCCCTGCGCTGTCGTCCGACACAGATCTAAAAGTCCTGGATCCCAATCCTTATGAATTTGTGCTTCGGGTCAGCGGCGTTCACCTCATAATGAGCTTATCTCTGCCATCTCCACTGTAATGCCATTGTCTGCCAATTGAAAGTGACATAGAAGAGAGTTAAGCTGATGTTATGAGGTGAATCAGACCTTAAATAACGACGTCCATCGATCAGCCATCACACGGACATCTGTTCCCATGGAAACAATGGTCAAGCAGAGCACTATTCTTGCTGTTGTTTAAATCAGCACATGATTGGAATGTATAATTGAAAATCAGAGGCAGACTGGACATCGTTTTTAAGTTTTACTTGTACTTTACCTTAATTATGCATAAGCTATATTAAGATTTCATTACAGTTGGGTAGAGTTTCTTTGATTCCTGCGTCGATTTTCAGGAATCTTAAATATGAAATAATAGTCAGAAAAAATAAATTATTTGAAATGGAATAGTTCATACAAAATATAAAAACATACCTTTAAAAATTGAAGCTTGCGTATGTGTTTTAGTCGAGAATCATGTTTGTTTTGATTCATACAGCATATGATAGAGGTGTTCATGCTTGAGGAGGAAAAACACTTTGTAATTTGGTGTAGTTGCTGATATTTATATGGCCAAAAATGTAATGTTAATCGATGAGATCTTTATAACAGTATAGCACACTACGTGCACACAATACATACAAATATTAGTCAATATATCTCCCAATAAAATGGAAGCTGATAATTAAATGCTTAGTTTTATGATCAAAGCTCTAGTCAAAACACATAATGCAATACTGAGAGATACTAATAAATGTTATAGATGGAACACAGCTTTGATTTTCTTGCAGTTTTAGAGTAAAATGTTTTGGGAAATATATATTTCATTTAAAACTTTTTTTAGTTCACTTTTTTTTCACGTATAATATATCAAGTGTTTTCTTTAAATAACTGCCAAGGTAACTCTGTGCTTCAAGATTTGTGAATGTTTAGGTTGGAAATGGCATTTTCTATGCTCAAAAAGTGGTAAACAGTTAATAAATGGACACTAAGTTCAGCATAAATATAATTTAGCTCCATAAAATCCTATAAAAATGTATAATAGTACATACATTTTTAGAACTAAAAAGTAGTAGATTAATTTAATTAAAAACACAATATGGTTTTAAGATAGAACCTTTACTTCTAACGGTGTAGAACTTCCTATAAGAAACATGCAGAATCCAATGGTGGATAAATTAATTAATGATTAACTAATATTACAACAAATTAGGCATTTGATTGGTTCATAAGAAAGTTGTTAAACCACAAAGTCTGGAAAACATTCGTCCCAGTTTTAAAGGGATGGTCAACCCAAAAATGAAAACTCACCCTCATGTTGCCTCAAACCTGTATGAGTTTTGTCAACGATATTTGGTAAACACCCCCACCCCCCAACCCCCCCTATGAATTTTGATAACATCATTTAAAAAACTATTCCTTTACAACATGACATCATGACTTTTGCATAAACACACGCCACTTTCAAGTCAAGTGGTGTTATCTCTACGCATTTTCAGGTATTCGCGTGTATCCGTTTATGTCTACGCCATTAACATCCGAGTGATTCCGCGTCTGTACACGCCGTCCAATTTCCGAGTTAAACGAAGCAAAATGTAGATCTACATCTGGGGAGCTATCTTTTTCTTTCCTAGGATGGTAAGGGAACAGTCATAAATGCCGTTAACCCCAGTGACAGGTAGGTTTAGGGATGGGGTTGAGGTAAGTCATATATTTTATATATGCAGTAACAACGTTAAGTCAACTGCGTTCATAAACACGCAGAAAAGCGATTATGCGTGTTGATAGCACGCCAAAAACGGAAATACGAATTGGTGTGTCATACACACGCTACTTCATGAGATCAGTCTGCATGGCTTCCAGTTCGACCTCATCCATGAGTGTTGACTGAAACGTAAACGCAAAAAGGCGAAGCTTTAATTAACGGGTATGTCCCTCTTTGGCTAAAGTCCTAAAAGCTTGCTATGGGAACTGAAGCTTTCTCAACAGCCACTGTGTGTACAATGACTTTATCAATTGGCGATTGGCTCTTTTATTTAGAAAGCCGGCCTTATTCCACCATATTGCACGTTACAGTTTCTCCCATTCGTACTAATACGGGTGAACCATCTTGGTATCTCTATAGTCTTTGATATATAGTGCATGAGTTGGGAGTCTAAATAGTGACATCACTGTAGAAACATTACATCACCTGCTAATGGTGGGCCAAGCAGTAGCATGATGCTCTCCATAATGCTGATGAGGCCCAGGGCGGATGGGAAGCGGCTCATCTCGACCGTGTCCATAAGTACGGTGAACAACAAGGAGCCAACAAGGCTCATAGAAAACCCAAACACTATAACATAGACCAGCAGTACTGAAAAACTTGTTCCCATCCCACAGATGCAGTTGCTCAACCCATTGATCAGCACCGCCGCGGCAAACAGATAGGCGAAGCAATGGCTTCCTCGGAAACGAGGCAGCCCGAAAACCAGCGCTGTTGCGGGCCGAACGATGATGTTGATCAATCCGAGGATGGCCATCAGTAGAGCGGCTTGGTCTTGCTCCATACCGTACGCGGTGGCATAGGGAACCAGGTAAACCAGGGGCACCACGAAGCCCAGCATCATCCAGGACACCCCAAGAGCATAGGCACAGAAGTATGGGTTACTGCACAGTAAGTCAAAAGCCATGTGTCTGCGCAGGAAAGGTATAACGGTGGAGAGAGTGGCCCGTAGACGGCCCTTCAGACCCTCTCGTTCCTGATGAACGGAAAGGCAATTGTTTTTGAGGTGGTGATTGTCCTTAGGTCCGTTCCTGCCGTCTGTCTTTGGTTTGGCCCCAAGGGGGCGCATCACAGCCCCACAAACGCAACAGTTCAGCAGAACCCCGCCCAGCACCAGAAAACTGCCCCGCCAACCGAAGCTGCTTAGAAGAGAGTTGGCCAGCAATGGTAGGGTGCTTAGCCCGAGTGCAGTGCCAGTGGAAGACAGAGCGTTGGCGAATGCCCTGCGACGCACAAAGTAGTGGCCCATCATGGTGATTGATGGCTGGAAAGACAAAGAGAATCCCATTCCTGAAGGAAAGATGAGAATTCAGTCCATTTCATGTGGTTCATCCCACTGAGCAAGAATCATTTTCACAGGACTGTTTCTGTGAAGGTAATATATACCCACCTGTAATAATGCCAGCAGTGATGTACAGCTCTACCATTGTCTGGGCAAATGAGCTGGCTGCCATTCCCAGGCCGCTTAGGATCCCGCCGATGATTATTGTTGCGCGGCAACCGTAGCGTTCCACGAGAACACTACATAAGGGGCCTACGGAAAGACAATGGCATTGTAGTATGAACAATAATGAACATGGTTGGTTACGGTGTGCACACAAAAGATGATCCTCACACTCCCACATATGCAGATGATGACAAGCAATTTTTTTTCAAACAAACCACTGGCTATTTACATTGGGTATTAAAACACTATATATGCAAATTAAAGTTAATTCATTGAATTTGATTATGGAATTAGGCTGCCATTTATTTATTTATTTATTTGGATCCCCATTAGCTTCCACAATGTGGTTGCTAGTCTTCCTTGGGCCCATAAGAGTACTGAAACTTATGTACAATTAAAATACACAAATATAACATACAATACATAAATATAACTTTCATATAAACATTACCACATGTATACATTTATCTGCATATACACACTCATGCAGCATTTGATAATATCGGTACCTATATACAAAAGGTAAATAAATAAAATAAAAGGTATTATTATAAACAGTCACAAATTAACTGATCTAATACTATTAATTGTAATCTGTTTTAGAGTCTTCTTAAAATTTCAATACAGTACTGTACTGCCCTTCTGAACATAGCCTAGATAGACCCACACATGGTTAGAGAGTCAGACTGGTAGCCCGAAGGTCATGGGTTTCATTTATGGCCACGAATGAACTGTTTATTCGCTGAACTGATTTTTTTTTTTATTGTGGCCCTGTTGTAATTCACAATATTGGATTTATATATATATATATATATATTGGACTCAACTGTTAAACTTACATCACTATTCACATGTTGGTCCCTTATGAAAAAGCAGTGCACTTAATTACCTTCACAAGAAGAAGTAGACACTTAAAAGGTAATTTTATTAAGTATACAAATATTAAAGTACTAGTGATACACTAATACTGTACTGTATTTCAATTCTACTTGAAATTAAATTGTCCACTTTTTAGTGTATAATTGGTGTATAAAAGCAAGTATAAAAGAAGTACACAAGCAAATAGTATAGAAGAACAAGAGGTGAAACGCTGATAGCCACTAGGTGGCACTTCAGTAGCGTGGCCGCCATTTTGGAGTGATTCCAACTTGAGTATTGGACAAACTCACTGTTGCACACCCAAAATCAGAGAATCTCCCAGCCAAATTTCCAAATTAAATGCCAAATCTCCCAGAAAATTTCGTAAATTAAGCCGACAGTAAATTTTGTTCACTTGGTACACCAACAGTATATGCTGTATATTAACACCATACTAAAACTGTGTTTGACCCCCTTTCGCCTTCAGAACTGCCTTAATTAGACATGGCATTGATTCAACAAGGTGCTGAAAGCATTCTTTAGAAATGTTGGCCCATATTGATAGGATAGCATCTTGCA
>JAOTRC010000015.1:14404621-14415434 GCA_027497675.1 Cyprinella lutrensis | reverse complement strand
AGTGGCTGATGACAAACGGGATCAGTCCAAAACAGAGTTATGAGAAAGAGGTAATTCTAGTTGGTAAACTGAGTAAACATTTTAAACAACTAGTAGTAAGATTTATACGCTGCACCAGACTTAATGCTGACAGTCAAAAGCCTGAATATGAGAGATTATATGCTCCTAATTTAAGTTTGACTTTTGACATACTGCATAATTTCCCTATCATAATGTGCATATTTCATTTTTGTGCACATTATCAAGTGGAGTCCATGAGTTAACCATAACAATGTTATAAAGTGGTTCTCAAAGTTCATGACAGGCCCCTAATATAAGATATAATATTTCTTCCTATATGTTCTATGTTCTAATATGTTCTACTATAGCCTAATTATACATTAAAACTTTTTATTAGCAAAAACTGGTAGCGTATGTGTTAATTAACTAATATTATTTAATCTAAAATATTTAATTTTAGACATTTTAATAAATTTTCAAATTAAAAAGATAAAAGAAAACACATTTTTTATGTTTGTATTCAGTATTGTTTAGCATTTTAATAGTTAGATCATTTGCAAAATCATTCTAAATCATCCTGTGGCCCTGAGGCCCCCTAGTGGATTTCGGCACCCTGGTTGAGAAATACTGTTATAAAGTAGACATTGAATGACTATATTTGGCTCAAATGATTCTGGGCATTTCTGAAGTAATTAATCACACAACACTAATGATCCCAGTCAAAAAAATGCCAAGAAATTATTGTCATGCATTTCTCATCTGACCTTGAATTGGCAAACTGTTAAGAGCTACAATAGAGTCAAATCTACATCCATCAAAGCCAGTCACGTCCTGTAATCAATTTCCATTAGAAGCACCTTCAGATTTCTGCTCTGGATATACAGTATATCTGATGTGAGTTCTACAATACATCACCTTGTAATAATCAGATAGGCTTATCATGTGTAAATGGGGTTTATAATGATACTTGAATGATTGATTTGTTTGATTAAATTGTTAGTTTATATTGTAACAGTTCAATGGACTTTCTCCTTCATTCTGTCTGCTTAGTGCCAGACTTAGACATTTGAAAATGCATTAATCTTTCAGTGTCATGATCATGATGATGGCCTACATGATCAAACAATTATGCAAAATGCATTTTCCTTTTACTGGTTTCCCTTGTAATTTCTTCTGTTTATATGCTGAGTGAAATGCAGACTTTTTAAGTACAGAATGTCCATTAGAGTTATTGAGGTTTTATTACCCACTGTGGTGTGTATGACGCTGGCAAGATTTAAATGACTCATTGCTGACACAGGAATAATAATAATAATCCAGTAATGTGTATAAAATTGTGTTTCATTTTCTCAAGCAGCAGTTCTACATCACTCAGAGCAGATCTCATTAGTGAGAGAGCTGAGATCCAGCAGTTAAGCTGCAGATCAGCAGCACTGACAAACTCTCTCATAAAATCATGTAGGCCTATCATGCCTGCACCTGTTATGGGTTTTTAGTATTAGAAAATGAATAAATAACACCGAGTTCTAATGACGTAAGTTCGTGTGAGGTAGGTAAACAACAAGTCCAAACTGTGCACTGTGATTAATTACTTGAAAACAAGCTCAGGTGAATATTTCAACATATAAAAGCTGGTAAGAAGTAAATTTAGTTATACTATGATTTTACACAGTCTGTTTTTGTATATTCAAGTAGCTAAACATTCCATAGTATTTTATATGTCCTTATTGTAACAACATTTCTCTCATTCATGATTCAATGTCTCTTGTGTTTGTGTTAGGTGGGCCATTCCTGGTATGCGGTGACATTTTGGCTTCATATGTTGGTAAAAAAGGACATGATTTTCATGTTTTTAGCATTTTACCAAAATAGTGACATGTTTAACTATAGGGATAAGCTCAGGGACTCTTTAATAATAATTATTGGTAGATTCTGTCCATGAAGATATTCCACCCTGTCAGGGACATGATATAGTTATCACAACATGTTAATAATGTAAATGTTAAATAATAATGAGCTTTTCTTGGATACTATATGCCATCTTAGATTTTTTTTTTCTTCTTGAACAAGCAAAAATATTTTTTGATTAATAGAATATGTTTCACATTCTGAAAATTCTCTAAGTCAGCCATAGCTCTTTGAGTGATCAACATTTGATAGGACAAACATTCTCCATATCCTAAGAGGGTGGAACTTTAAAGGTGGGACAAGCAGGATAAAATTTCAAAAACTGAAAAAAAAAAAAATTAGGAGTGAAAGTTGAAGCTTACCTCAGTTTGTACTGTTGAATTCCAGCAGGTAAAAGAAATAAAGTCACTTCTTGAAAATGGTCTCAATGAAATTGCAGTAGGATTTGGAAGGCTAAAAAAAGTACATAACAGGGTTGAAGAAGACAGGACACAGTAATTGAAAAAAAAAAATAAGAAAAAGACCTGTATTTTCACATGATTTATATGTATGATTAGAGGCAATTTAGCCTAGTCTATAACATAATTTAAAATATTTTGAGGTTTTTCTCATTTCATTTCTCATCTCATTTTCTCATCTCATTTCTTGCAGAATTTGATTACTATGCACTGAGGACATGATATAATTGAATGCAAACATCAATTAAAATTGTGTAAAATACAAAATGTTTTTTAATGTCTGTTATCTGCTTATCTTTTTTTAAATGTCTGTTTAAATGGTAAAGAATACTTAAATCTACAATTATTATAAATATGTGACTCATTTTAGAGAAAATATGAGTAAATAAATCTTTGGGACAGGAAAATCACTGCATACCAGGAATGACCCAGGCCTTGCCTACTATATATAGGCTAATTCAACTTTAAATACCCTATCAACCTGTCAAATTTCCTGTGGTTGTAACATCAAGATAATAAAATATATGAAGATATTGGATGCAATATTTATTCTAAAATCGTTTTCCAAACCGCTTCGTCCTATGGTCACTCACAGGGATGCTGGAGGATGAGCATAAATAGGGGACAATGTTAAGATGTTCATTATTGTGTGTATACTGACACCTAGTGGATATATTGGTACAGTATCAAAAATGTGATCAAAACCAGACTGCAGGTTGCATAAATTGTTTAGACTGGACTTACAAATTAAAAATAATTTGTCTTTAAGACTGGTCATAACTTTTTTTGTCGGTTACATAAAAACAATAGGTTTCACTTTCTTTTAATGGTCCTTTTAACATATTCTGTTGACTATACATAACGTGCACCCTCATGTAACTCTCATTAGAGTGTTAGTAGAGTAGACTAGAAGGGTTGGAATAAGTTGACATGTAGTTGCAAAGTTACTTATATTTAGTGGATTGTCTGTTGGAGAAGCATAAAGAGTTAGCAGATAGCCTATTAGAGCCCGTTCTCATCCCAAGGCGTCATATACGATGCTTTGGCCGAAGCGTAGACATCCAACGCACATGACACCCTTTAGCGTCAAATGAGACAGATATATATGGGGCAGAAGGCGCCATCTAGTGGTCTAACCCTAACCCTACCCCATACCTAAACATACCATCTATAGAGCATCACAGTCCCGCCCACAGCCGGTGCCGGAAGTAAAAATTCAATACAGTTTCTCCATTGACATTTGACATATAAGCCATAAAAACGTAACCATACATGGTAGACTTAAAACCAGCAACGTCTGTACTAAGCGATTGTATATGCTCATATAAACGCCAAAAGTTCATGGGGCACTAACCTTGTTTTAAGATAAATGCCTTTTATTCGCGATGTATTGGATAATTACTTCATTACCCACAATCCTGATGCATCTGATTGGCTGAAGTCGTGTAACTGTCTTAAACCCCGCGAAGGTACATGACAGACTTTAGATCGTGTAATGACGTAGGGCTAAGTTCATTGGTCGCACCTCTGAGACGCCCCCACGCCATTAGATGTGCAGTTGCCGTAGCACAGCCAATGAGCGAGCCAGATGCTTAGTGTTTTAGCATGTGCAGCTGCAAATGCGTTTGCTTCAGTAAATCGAGGAAAAGGAGTTTCCCTGCACATTCACTATCTAAAATTCACTGGAGGGAAAAGTTCACGTGGCCGTCGTCAGATTTGGAAATCACTCAAAAGGCTCTTTCATGGTGGCTTCAGTCGACTTTAGTGAGGCGCGGTGGTTTATGGGAGGAGTAGTTCCGTTACTTTTTTGGGATTTTCTCTTCGTTTTTCCACTCAAAATGATATGTTGTATGCTTGTGAGTTCAGCTGTAGCTGGTTATTTCCTCAGACATGCTCTAATATCTTCTATTTAGATATGGATTTTACAAAATTTCAATGGGAGAAATGAATGGGAAATTTACTTCCGGCACCAAAGCTCTCTTGGGGCTTTGGGTGGGACTGTGATGCTCTATTGCAGGATAAAGTTGCAATTATGAGTTATAAAGTCAAAATTGGGTTATATAAAGTCGAAATTGTCTGTAAATATACATTTTTGGTTGAGCTATCACTTTAACATCCATGGTGACCATGGTCTTATATACTTTATACTGGCAATGCCTCCATCGTTCTATGATTGGATGTGATTGAACAATAGGTTTATATCAGGAGTAAATGATGGCAAAAATTTTTTTTGGAGGTGAGCTATCCCTTTAAAAGACACGGTGACTCTGAAGTATCATTATATGGAAATTACATTCTCTTTTTGTTTTCCGCAGAATAAAATAACATCATAAAGGTTTGGACGCACAGTGTCTGTCTGCCTCATCATTTTCCAATTGACGTTTGTGACACTCAGTCAAATATGACTCTGCCATGCCCGCACCTTGGCTGTGAACAGCTGGCTCGGGTCGGGGCCCTCGATTGGATTGCGTTAACTGGATTGAGGTGGGGTCGTGGCCCGCCCGGGTCTGTGTTAATTGCAATATGAGGACAAGTGATGGGCCCAAGTAAATCAAAGTGAAAGGACCCCTTCTCCCTTGTATACGTGGCTTGGCTGTGACTTCAGATTTTCTGTGAGGGGGTTTAAACCATATTGTCATCTCAGCAAACAATATCATGTGCTGTCATCACAGGGTTTTCCCTCTTTTAAATAAATAATGGGAATTCATAGGATAGAGGTGGGTGACAAAACTGTTTAAATGCATAGGTATACTGTTGGCTGGTCAATGTTTACCAGTAAACTAGCAAGTAGCCTCAAAGCTAACGCATTGAAGCCACAAATACCTACTTTGAACCAGCTTGGCTATAGTTTGGCTATTTGCTAACTTGCGAAGCTCTAGTTTCTGAAACCAGAGCTACTTAGTCATTCTGACAATTCTCTGAAGTACCCTTCTTCGCACTGACTTGGATTTGCTCAATTGTGCATGTGTGTATTTAATTCATTATTCATGGGGCCTTGCTATTAGAGAACCCTGCTTTTTTACAGGTGCAATTGTGTATGAAAACACTCTAATGGAAGATGGATCTTTTTGGACCTCATGCTGTGTGTAATGTATGAATTTCCAATCCTTTCTCCATCACATATTGAGGTTGTTAGGATTCTGTGAAGCATTCGGTTAGAGTTGCTATGGTGAAATTCATACGTGTACTTCGTGTTGTGAAGTCTCCAGCGGAGAAAACACAGATGCAGATGTTGTGATTGTAGCTTTGATGCTTGTTCTGTTTGTGAACACCAACGTTCATTCACAGAAGACATGTATTGTTTGACTGTACATCTACTCGCCGATAATACCAATGCAATTTCGGTTGTAAGTGTCACAACTCACAAGTGCTGTCCATCCTAGAAAATCACTTAATAGCCAATTTCATGCAAGAATGGTGAGGAACGAAATACTGAGTTAATACTGAAGGAGAGAACAGGGGAGTCCAGAGAGAGAGAAACAGGTTTGCCTCTAGTCACACCTCATGGTCCTGTGATAAGGTACAAAGTAATAACACAGCTTCTATGAGGTTTTCCGAAGCAAAATTATGTGTGGCATCTTGTGTTGCCAGACTTTTGACCAGTCGCATAAATCTGGTCTAGTTTGCAGTTTCTTCAGGCCAAAAAGTGTTTGTAGGGAATCAGAAACATACAGCAGTGTTGTCTGATTCATCAGCAAATGACTCTTATGAACTGGTCCTTTGTGGTGAATGAATTAAAACATAGCCTACAGTGTGAAGAAGTGCAGTCTGATTATCAAACAAATGACTCTTAATGAGCCAGTTCTTTACAGTAGTTTTGAAATAGGATTAATAAATTGTTTATAGTTCCACTGGTTTCACTAATCTGAAATGTATTATGACATGACTAGCTGTTTACAGTGCTACTACAGGGCTAGTTCGCTTTAAAATGAACATTCTGTCGTCATTTACAGCACAAATGATTTTTTGTGTGAATTTATATTCTTAAAAACAGTAGTAAGCTTACTTTTTTGCTGATATAGCTCAGAAAACAATATAGAATGTGCATATGTGGTCATGATTATCTATTTAGCAATGCTACGTACAATTTCAGTCAGTTCTTGCAGGTTTTGTGTACAGTATGCATCAGATGGTCCGTAAATAGACTTTTATTGGTCCTTGCCACATTACAGACTTCAGAAAACACAGAAGGTAGTCAGTAATAAGCCTTTAAACAGTTAAACAATTGCCTCATGCTAAAAATCCTTTTTGCTCCCGTTTCTTGTTGATGTTTCTAATATGTAACTACTGAAACAGCAATCATATTAGCATATTAGCTCTAATTGGAGTAGTTTAAATGGTTTTAACTGGATGTTTAGGAAAAGAGTTCTATCTTTGTATATATTTGCATTGTCACTTGGGAGAAAACTCAACTCTTCAGAGACCTAAAGAGCTTTCCATTGAGCGCTAAACAGAATTAGCTTCCACGCTAAACTAGCGTCAACACCATCATGCTTGAGGCTGCCACTGTCTAAAACAACAACAAAATGTGACTCCACAACACCACATACCTCTTGAATATTACCAACTCAGTTGTAAAAAGGACACAAGCAGTTATTGTCATTTTAATAACACCAAACTGATCAAAGCATTTCGCCTTTAGCATGAGCACTAGCTGCTTCAGATCTGTTGCTCTTTTATCTTTTCGGTGATTATATGAAGTCAGACAACATTTTCCCCCCGCTCTCTTGCCCAATTTGGAATGATGCTACTGTAGAAGATTATTTTAACTTTTTTATTTTTTGGATGACTGGATAGAAGCTGTTAATTAACTGCAGAATTAGTAACAAAATGATGTAGCGTTTTATGCTATCGGGTTTTTTATTGCCATCAAAGATTAACGTGTTTTGCTGAATATTTTAGAGTCTGAATGCTGTTTGATAATATATTTGATTTATTCAGCAATGACCTAGACCTGTATGGAAAGCTTTTTTAGTTTTTTATTGAAGTAAAATTGCCGGGATTAATCACATGAATTCTTTTATTCAAACTGAAATGCCTTTTCAGAATAATCATAAGACGGCTCCATACATCTTTAATGAATATGACTTTAATTGAGGCGATTTATACAACAAAAAGAGGTTATTCATTTAATATAGGCCTGCTTTCTAGTTCAACATCCTGTTTGGCTGCTGGTACTGTTGTGACATTTATTCAGGATTATATCTCCTGCCAAACCTGTTTAATTGTCTTGAAGTATTTTTAGATGTTAAAAGCTAAAATAATAAAATAACTGGAGAAGGAAAAAGCTGAGAATTAATGTTCCTGAATGATTTCATCCAACCCATGGTCATTAAAAATAAATGTGTCTGTGGTAACATTTCTGCAGCTGGAAACTGCAGTAATGTAAGATTTTTTGCAGATTTACAGCAATGTAGGAAGAGACAAGTTGTTTTTTTATGCAACGACATGTAAAGTTGTGGAAAAAGATCACGTTCTGGACAGATACTGTCTAAGGCCATCTGTTTTTTTGAGGCAAGAACTGGCTCACAAGAGTGTTTTGCCAATAAACAGAGAGATTTTGGTAGTAAAGCTACAGGGATTCATACCTGCTTTCAGCTTTCATTTTTCCAAAGCTTGGATTTGCTTCTTGTCAAGCATATCATCCGAGTGTAGATACATTTGTGTCATTCCTCCTAGTTTTTTCTTTTTATTTAATGGGGTTTTCGCTCGAATCTCTCTTTAAATTGTGGGACTTTGGACGTATACGCTGTCATCTGTTTGTTTTCTTCATCTTTAGGATGCAAAGTCTCTCAGTCTGGTGTGTCAGACCCAAGTGCCAGAAATGAAACAAGTCATTCGGCCACATTTTCTCTCTGCCTGTTGTCGGAGTGTGTGCATTTGCTAAGAAAAAAAGAAATTGATTGTAAGCTCTGTTGTGACTACCTCTTGCCTGAGCTCTTGGACGGCCTGTGCTGTTGTAATTTCTCAGATGGCAGAATCTCATTTACTCCTGAGCGTAATGTGTATTTCAGAATGTGTGAAAACAAGGCACTCAAGTCCACGCAGCTGAGAGAGGGGGCTGTCAGATGCCACTCAGGCCAGACTCCGAGCCCTCATCATCCCCTAGTGGATTAACACCTTCTGGCCTGGATCTGCGCCGTGTGGCTGGCCCTCTCATCTATCTCGTTCAGGCCTCCAGAGGAAAGACAGTGCATGTACCCGGCAGTCGAAAGCTAGTATGTGTCTTCTGCAATCAAATGGACAGCTCTCACAGTGTGTTGTGCTTTTTTTGGTCAGGCAAGCATCACTATTACTATTGCTTCCTTAGGCTTAGGGGATTGTCCAAATAAGTATTAAACTTTGATGAATTCATCCCACACAGTTTGTGTTATTCACAGATGTTGGAACCACATTGCAAAAATATATATCTTTTTGTTACTGTGTATTTTTTATCTTGTTTTCTATAAATTCTTAAATCAAGGATTCATAAGAGTCGTTTTTGGTGAATCAGACTGGTGACCTTAGCATGTTTTTAACTCAATAAAAACGCTTAACTTTTAAGAATAGTCAACGCTATCTCACAACCAAATTTTACGAATTCGTACAAGGGAGTATGAGGTGGCTAATTAGTACGATTGGTCAAAACCCCAGTGATTGGTAGGTCTAGGGGCGGGGTCAGGGGTAGGTCGTTCGTTCGAATTCATACGAATTTGGTAAAAAAAATTGTAAACTTCGTAAAATATAAATGAATTGCCGTGAGATCGAGTTGGAATAGTTCATTCGAGACCCGGTGCCATGACCCGGGTTAGTGTGGCGTATATCGAGTCCACTCAATCAAGGACTACATA
Source organism: Cyprinella lutrensis (assembly GCA_027497675.1). Classification (NCBI taxonomy): domain Eukaryota; kingdom Metazoa; phylum Chordata; class Actinopteri; order Cypriniformes; family Leuciscidae; genus Cyprinella; species Cyprinella lutrensis. The sequence goes on along the minus strand of JAOTRC010000015.1, from coordinate 14,406,238 downwards.
TCCCATAACTCACTGCCCGGTTTCATCATCCATGATTGTTTTCAGCTGTGTCTCATTAGCCTTGTTAGCTCACCCTGATTTATTTGTGGTCACTCATCGCGAAGTCTGTGTCAACAACTGCATTTTTTCGCGCCATTTCTGGTTTCTGTTTCATTGTCATCTTCTGCCTGTCTCTCTGGATTTCCCTGTTTGGTCGTTCGTTCGAATTCATACGAATTGGGCAAAAAATCTTACAAATTCGTAACCTTTTAAAATATGTATGAATTGCCATGAGATGGAGTTGGAATAGTTTATTTGAGAATCGGCTGCACTGGTCACTTCGATTTGTTGAAAAAGAAGGAGATCATAAGAGTCCAAATGTATTGGTGATTTGGACTAGACACTAGTTGTGCTGGACCTCTTGTGGATTTTGAGAATGTATATAAAGGTCTACACCCAGCTCTAGAAATAACGCCAACCGGACTCAAACCTGCATCTCCCGCATAAGCTGCGCAGCTCAATGTTTCAGAGCATGTGCACTAACCCTGTTATTTTTAAAGGTGGAATGAATCATGGCAGAGGGCTCCGGGCGGGCGATTTTTTGAGCTAATGGTGGGCGAGACATCACATTTTCATGTTTGCAGGTCCAATGCATCACAGAGGGCCACGACCATTCATCACAGTTCACATCTTCTCTGCAGACATTTGCAAAATCTGTGTTTACTCATTATGTCTAGGTTTTCAATTCTCTGTCAGTGAATATGGATTAGATAAGCTCTCTTTCTCCCTCTCTTTCCCCCCTCAGCATGGAGCGAGCGAGTGCTTCCAGAGACCAGGACAGAAATTCGGTGTGAAATGCGAGGGCTGTCTGCGTGTGTGAGGGAGCTGACAGGATTTTAGGAGCGTGGAAATGGAAATAAGAAGCAGGCTTTGGATGTGCCCGACTGCCATCCTGGAGGAAAGATTGGTGTCTGTCGCAACTGGCCCAATTTCAAAATTGCCACGTCCGTTTACTCTCCATCTTTATTTACACAAATCTGTTTTGTCACTCTCTCTTCACCATTTGCCTGGACAGATGCATTAAAACACTCAAAACAATCAAATCCGAAGCGGCCGGTCGAGATGGAGTTGATTGACGAATTGGCACGGCTTTCTCGACAAACGAGCTGCGAGACAATGAAAAGCGCTTGTTGTGGCTAGACCGGCTCATTGGATTTCAGAGGCAGAGTGCACTGAATAAATTGGAGTATCAAATTCATCTGAATATAAATGTGATATATTTATCATAATATTTTTTTATCTTTTGATACGGAAGATCTTAATGTCATTTATCCAATGAAAGACCGTAGGGGAACGTCACAGGAAACAATTAAGCAATCTCATTGAATCAGGACGTTGGGGAAACTCTCGTTTTTGGGAAACATTTTTTTGTCAGGCTTTGTAGGAATGTTTTTTTTATTTTTTTGCCAATTTGTATTGCAAGCGATGATGACTTCTCCATTAGCAGCTCTGTATGTTGTGTGCCATATGTTATTCCAGCTAAAAATGGAAATTTTATGGCTAGTATGCTCATAGAGCACCGCAGAGCTAACCTAAATACGAGTGAAAGTCATGAAAAGATCACAAGAAACTAAATAT
>JAOTRC010000015.1:14291409-14307381 GCA_027497675.1 Cyprinella lutrensis | reverse complement strand
TTGATGAACGAGTTCGAACAGGAGAGTCACAAACGTGCGTCACAGAACAGAGCAAGGCGAGCATTTGAGCTTATAAACTTTTGTTATTTATTTATTAAATGAGTGATCGTTTTGCTTGATAAGACCCTAATTCATCGCCTGGAATCGTTTAAAGCCCTTTATACAGATTGCAGTTTGTCCTGAAACTGTCTTTTGAACCTTGAACCATTTGGTTCTCATTGTAGTCCATTATATGGTGAATAATCCTGGAATGTTTTCATCAAAAACCTTAATCTCTTTTCGACTGAAGAAAGAAAGACGTGGACATCTTGGATGACATGAGCGTGAGTGAATTATCAGCAAAAGTTTTTTTTTTTTTTTTTTTTTTAAGTGAACTACTCCTTTAAGATATATTTGATTGATCCCTTTTAGACTAGAGTGGAAAAAAAAGTTTAAATATTATGGAACCTAAAAAATGTTCTGTATCCGCAAAACTTTCTATGGAATTTAAACATGATAGTGGCTCTGTAGTGCCTGAGTTGCCGATCGCAGATTTGGTGACGATCTAAATCGACCAATTACATCCATTCATCCCTCGTTCATCACTCTGTTTGTCTGTCGAATGTTTGCTGACGGATCAGAGCCATGGATCCATTCCAGCGCTTTTCCACATGATTAGATGGAACTAATTATTCTCACATCTCACGCTCAGTCTGGAATAAACTAATTACCCATCTCTTAATGAAAGGAGAAAGGATTCCTGCAAGATCTCCTGCAAACGCCTTTCTGTGCCGCTCTCATTTACAAATATTTAGTTGGAAGTTAATTGGATGTCCAGAATTTTGAAAAAAAAAAAAAAAACCTGCAACAACAGAAAACAAAGCAAAAGTATGTATGTTGAAAAAAAGTGGAGTGTAACATTTGTTTTACCGTAGGGAGCAGCACATTGCTTTTAATTGCTCGCTTGATTAATAGATCTGATTAAACGAGAGCAGTGATTAACGTATGTGACTGAGGAGAGGAAGCTCATGTAATTATAACACAAATCATTAATGTAAATATGAAAACAGGATTATGCCGGTTATCTTATGGGCAGGGATTGACCTGCCCACAGCAAATAGCGTGTGTATAAATTGCCTAATCTGGGAACCTTAAAGTATTTAAAAAAATAAAATAATAAAAAAACTTTTGCTGATAATTTACTTGCCCCCATGTCATCCAAGATGTCCATGTCTTTCTTTCTTCAGTTGAAAAGAAATTAATGTTTTTGATGAAAACATTCCAGGATTTTTCTCAATATAATGGACTTCATTGGGTGCAAATTGTTCGGTCCAAATGAGAGTTTCAGTGCAGCTTCAAAGGGCTTTAAACAACACCAGATGATGAATAAGGGTCTTATCTACCAAAATGATCGCTCATTTAAAAAATAAATAAAAAAGTTTAAGTTTTATAAGCACAAATGCCCACCTTTCTCTGTTCTGTAATGCACGTTTGTGACTCTCCTGTTCAAACTCGTTCATCAAAATGAACAAATCTTTTTTCGAGTCAATGACTCGAAAAAGATTCATTCATTTTAGTACGTTATTAGCAAAAGTTTTTTCTTTTTTTTAAAGTGAAACACTCAGTTAATCTGTTTCTAATGTCGATATATTGTACACTTTCATTCAGAAATAGCCATTTTTACATTTGCAAAGGCGTCAAAACATTTGTTAACATTTTTTTTTAACATAGTAATGCATATTCAATATTTAAAAATAAACCTTTTTAAAAATTGTAACGCACACACACATGCACTCGTTGTTTTTATGTTTTATGGGCAGACATTTTTGATAGACATTTTGTCCCCATAATGTATGGTTTACCAGACCCCAAAACACACACACACACACATATATATTTTTTTATTAAAATACATATTTTTATTTGACATGTAAAATATATGAAGATCATAAATCAGACCTCATTATTTAGTCGACAAACCCTGTACTCCATGTGGCCGGTCCATTAGGGAGCAAATAATCCCTGTCTAGTCGTTATGAGTCATCAAAATCTGGGGATGTTTCTTCGGGCTGCTGGTGATTAGGTCACGGGTCAAATATATACACTGGGGCCGAATACTTTTGTCTGGACATATGTGTCCTCCTTTCTTCACCACAAATACATAACCATGAGCCACAGTCCACGGGTTTCCTCTCATTACTGTGATGCATTTGCTCCCCGAAGCCTGTTAAACCAAATACAAATACAAACAGATATTTTCTACGAGAGGTATCCGGGGACAATCGTTTTCCTCTTTCCATTTTTTTTAACAGTTGTGTTCAGGGCACAATGGGGAGATGAAAGAGAGGATGCAGTGCATAAGTTCACAGACAGGACTAATACCGAGCAAGAGAGTCAGAAACTCGAGGGATGTGTTCAGAAAACAATAACATGCAAAGTACGCAGGACTACAAAGGGCACACAGCGAATTTTAATCAAAACAAAAACGCTCTGATAATTGCTACCGAGTGAATTGTGCAGCTCTGTGTGAACGCGCCTGTTGTCTTCGCAGGGATGGTTTTGCTCTCTGCCGCTGCTCGACTTTGTTAATGAAATGCAAAGATGTGAATGCTCAAACGTGTCAATCCTTTGCTAGTCAATAAACCTTTGAGCTGAACAACAACCCGGGGAATAGCGATTAAGCAAGGCATTCTCTAAAACATCTTTTTCCTTGAAGAAATGAACTGTCATTTACTCACCCTCATGAAGTTCCAAATCTGAATGACATTTCTTCTTCTGTGGAACACAAACAAATTATATTCATGAATTAAATATTAACATTGGTGTCCTTGCTTATATGCTTTTCTAAATGTAGCAAAAGACTAAGGCTATGTTTACACAGAAACGATTCTGAAGAGAAAACGTAAAAGTGGTTTGCGTTATCTTTTTATTCTGCGTTTAGATGAGAGTTTTGGGTGGGAAATCCGTGTGCAAACGGTGACACAAAAGTGTGGGTAATTCAATGTATATGCCGGGCAGCTAGGTGGCGATGTGAAGCACTGCCACACAACACCAAGTCCACGTACCTGTGTACATCTTCACTGAAAGGCTGTCGCCGTGTAAACGAAAGGAACATCCGATTAAATATTTTTACGTTTTCACCTGCGAGCTTTCTTGTGTAAACAGGGCCTATAGGCCCCGTCCACACTACTCCCGTTTTCGTTTTAAAAAAGGAGACCTTTTGCTATGTTTGCACCTCCCGTCCAGACTAAAAAAGAAAAAACGAAGACCCAAAATGGAGAAGTTTAGAAATGCTGCAGCTCCGTTTTGCATTTTGAATCTCCAGAGGGCGTTTTAGTGAAGACGGAACAAAACCATAGACTGTAAAAAAATATGGATAAAGCGTCTGTGACGTCACCCATAGACTTTCTGAAGAACAGTTTTGAGGCTGTTTATTGGGCGTATGGGCGGCACCATATAAGAAAATCTTGGGAAATACAAAATACGAATGTTCAGAAAGGATACAGAGGTGGTATGATGTGTTGTGTCAGATCATGGCCGAGACGTCAAATTCCACTCGGCACAGCCTGTTATCAGCTGTCAATCAAAGTTAACCGCTCCTTATTTGTCATACATTTTATATCTAAATATGATCGAAACTAACGAGTTAGAGAAAAGTTCACCCCCCTCACAGTTGTCAGGCACTTGGAACCTATCGAAAAATACAATAAAAGTCCATGGGACCAAACTGTAAAAGCATGAATTTATGCTGTGAAAACGGATATTTTAAAATGGCCTATGGACATTTGCTCCTTTTTGGCACCTCCCTCTAGCGGATTCTAGATGTATTGCAGTTTTCGCACTTCTGGGTAGACTTCATTTTTCAGATTAGAATGTTGCCGCTTGAACAAAACGTTGAGTTTACAAACGATGACGCAGAGACTCGCACTCGACTCTGATTGGATGTCATCAGTAATGACGTGTCCTTCCCTGATTCGTCAGCCACCCATCACATGACCCGTTTCCCGTTTACACCGGCACGCGCATGCCCAGTCTTGGTGAATGGTCACGTGATCCGCGTTTTCAGTCGTTTTAATGTGGACTGAGATCAATTCTATTACGCAGATAAATCACTGGTGTGGACAGAGATCGTATTCGTTATAATTCTCCGTTTTAAACGAAAAAGCAGTAGTGTGGACGGGGACAAAGCTAACTAAAAATGGGTTGGCAGTATCCCAGAAAAAACTCCTGTGGGTCAATGTTTCAAGAGCAAACCTCTGTGAACTGCCCTTCTGCTCCAGAATTAAACTTAGTTCAGTGGAAACTCCGCCCCCCCAGCCGATTCTAAAGATTTCATTGGTCGTAAATCACAGGGCTAACGGCCCTATACACCAAACACTAATCCCTAACCTTACCCTTCAACGTAACCTTAACCAATTGAATTGGCTGTAGGGTAGGATTTCTGCTGAACTGGTTTGGGGGCAATTATTTTATTTTAAATCACACATTAGGGGCCATTTACACGACTCTGTTTTCGACTCAAAACGAATAAACAGCATTTTTGAAAACTATCATAATCATCTGTTTACATCTCCATGTAAACTACAAAAATGTGAATTTGTGAAAACGGTGATGTTATGCGCATGAGTATGAGTTCAGTCTATAGTCACTTTGTGCTTTTTTACATCGCCATCTACTGGCCTGGCAGCAGCATACAACGTTTTTAGATCACGGTGTGTTTTTGACAATGTTGTCTTCTGTACGCAAAAAACACAAAGTAAAACTGTTTCTGTTTTTAGTACACAGTTGTGTAAACGTACCTTTAAACGGCCACAGGACAGTTCATCAAGGCTATGACATCAACAAGGGAAATTAACATAAGTGAAGCAGGAAACAAGCATCAAGAAACGGCTTCAAAATAAAGGCCAGTAAACCAAATATAAATATACATTTTACCATTAGATTCTATTCCTCAATTCTTACACACTAGTTTATTCTCCAAATTTGCTATTTGAACATTGTTGTTGAGTGAATAATTGCTTGTTTTTCATAATCTGCAAGCCGCTTTGAATCATAGGCCTATGCTAAATGATTAAATGCAACTGTGATTAAATGCTAAATTTTTTTGTCTAGTGATAAATTGTTGGTAAACATTGATACATTTATAATAAAAAAATACTGCTAAATTAAATATCAAAACTGAAAAACACAAAAAAGCACAGAATTGTATTTTTGACTAACAGATTTTCCTTCTCTCTGCTTAAATATTTCATTTACATTCATTAAAAACAGTCAAGCACAAGTAAAACAAGTAGAGCTTCATCTCTCTCTAGCACTGGAAAACAGCACTGCTGTGCTCACAGATGAACACAACTAAGAACATTTTGTGTGCCTTTTCTCTATTCACTCATTTCTAATTCTGTCTAATAACTCGAAACAACAGGTGGAGCCTTTCACACACTACATACTGAATAAATCATCCACACACAGCGGGCTAATGTTGTTTTGATAAGCATTATACGCACCAAAATATGTTTTCCCAAAGTTTAAAACTGAAGGATGTAATTTAATATACAATGTTACAGTCATCAATGTTATTGGTTAATATTATTTTAACACAAGACACCTTTGTGAAAAAAAGGAAGGAGACAACAGAGAAAAGACAATGATAGTTTATTTGTAACCTTATCTTGTGTATGAACTACAAACTCTGATTTCTATAATCGAACTCCATATTTTTTTTTAAAGGTCATGAAATAATGTTTACATGAAAATCAATCCAGTCGTCTTTTACAGCATATCCCGCTCTCTTTTTTTTTTGTTGTTGTTAAATCTTTTAGAACAGGTTGGCACATGTAAAATTAAAATTTAAAAAGTTTTTCTTTTGTTTTTTTTTTGTTTGTTTTTATTTTCAAAATGTATTTTTATAGAAATCTACCACTAGAACAGCATTCCCTCTCAGAGACGAAAAGAAAGAAGTTACGTGGAACGGAGAGAAAAGCATCTCGTTCCCTCCTTAACCGAAACCCAAAACACAGATGTGTTCACATGATGGGACATAACAAACATACGAAAAAAAAGCTTTCCAAAAATTGGCAATTTAAGACAATGATCCAAATCCTCAAACCAGTCAAATAAAAATGCAACTGAAAGCAACACTCAACTCAATGACTTGGTTTACTTTTGTGCTAAACTCCATAGACAATAAGGATCTTATTTCGCTGTAAGTAACGGGTTGACACCAAATTCAGTGACAACACAAAATAAAATCAGAAAAACAAAGAAGTGATTTGCGATTCGAAAAAGCAGCATATTCAGATGAAGAACAGTCTTTTTTTTGCACGCTTGGATATCTTGATTAGGACATGTACCAGATGGCCTTTGCTTCTAATGGGCAGGAGGTACTCTCAAAAACTTTTTTTGTAATGAACTGAAATAGCAAAGCTGACAAGCATAATTGCATTAGATATTTTCAAATCAGAGTGCATCTGGAATGTGAACAAAATACAGTACGATACTAAAATGTTCACCAAATGTCACATGGTATCATTCAGCATCTATATTAAGAAAAGAAAAGCAAGAGAAAAATCTCCCTGTGCGTTTTGCATTAATTATGAATGGCCAAAACGAAACAATACGAATCTGAATAAAATGTCACAGGTTTATTGGTTTACTTCAAATTACCTATAGCCCTCTAGATTGCTTTATAGATTAAATGATGCACTTCAAATGAGTCCACTTTGGCTCCATCACCCCACCTCGCTCTCCAGTTTGACTCTGAATGCATTTACAGTGTCAAACCAATGTCTGTCGGCTACTCACCGCCCCCACCCAACCTGTCCAAGGTCATTGGTTTCTATAGTGACCATCTTAGGCCATTCTGATTTCATAAATTAATGCATAATCTCAAGTCATCCACCTCTGCAGCCAAAGTCTAGAGTACGTCTAAAGCCAAATATGAATGTATCATTCTCGGTCTGTGCTGAAAAATAAATAAAAGTGATTGAACATGTTTAAAAAGAATTGCATAACTGCCTATAAAAAGATTGACAGCGATAGATAGAATGTGGAAGAAAAAAAACATTTGGTTTACAGAATCTATAAAGACGAACCTGTGGCATCTTTGGAAGCCTTAGATTTGAGCGCCACTGACTTTGCCTCTTATTTAGGGTTCTATGTCTGGCTTTAAGATTATCCCAGAATGAATTCATTCAACTGTATCCATGGACAGCACCAATAAAAAATGGATTGAAATGGAAATGGTGCTACGTCAGTATGTTTTCCATACTTTTGCCACATTTCTACTCTGTCAACCTTTGAATAAAGGCCTACAGTCTTCGGCCTCCTGCCCATATAGCATTTGGCCTAGAATGAGTGTGCTGCATCTATGTATGAGTATTGGGAAACTTTAGTAAGGTATCAAGGGTGAACTGCCACAGGAACTCACAATGTTGTTTGCTATGATAAAGTAGATGAAGAAAACAGTTTAATAACGTGAAGCTTATTTTAAGCAGGAGATACCTTAAAATGCATTTGAGAGCAAGTGGGTAGAACCCGAATGCTAACTTAATCCATAAATCTTCTGGTCCGAGCACAGAAACCATTCGAAATTAATTGCCCTGCATGCATCAAATAGACATGTGTTCCTGACATTTGGCCCGGTTTTAAATGGGGACATGTTTCAGGGCTATTTTTTGTAAATTTTAGGCCAGGTATACATCTGCGTATAATTTGTAGCAGTCATCCCTGCTGAAAAATTAGCTGGTTTAAGTTTGTCTACTATTGTCTCCAATTTAAAAAGTGCCCAAAACCGTTTTAAACCAGCCAAACAGATGAGCCTGACCAGGCTGAGATGCCAACTATGAGCAGCAAACCTGCTTAATCTGGTTTAAAAAGCCTGATTTTCAGCAAGGGTAACTGAATAATGTCATAATATCAAATATCATTAATTACGGGGAGTCAAAAAAAGAATTAATGTGATTATTTTAAACAATAATAAGGTGTAAAGTTTTCTAATATGACAATCTATAACCTAATATTTTAAAAGTATTGACACTAAATATGAATCATAAAGTTTCAGACAGATGGAAAGGTTTCAGATTCAAATGCAAATGACTTTGAATTGGGTCCTTACATTTGGAACAGAGTTTAAAAGCAAATTAGTAAACCAACAACTCTTAAAATAACATTCAAAAACATGGAGAAATAATTGCTGGAAAAATAATTGCAGATTACATCTTTTCTCGATTAAACCACAATAGTTATTTTCCTTAAATAAATAACTTCTGTTATGTAAAGACACTTTTGAAACGGTTGACGTACACTCAACTCCCAATGTCCTTTTCTACTTGTCAACATCCTTCTTATACGTCTTGCATCAGTCTACTGTCTTTGTTTCGACAATCTTCAAAATCGATATGTCACATACTGTTCCTTAAGAGTTTTTGAGGTCTTTTTTTTTTTCTTTGTTTAATCCCCATTATGAAAAGTAGTTCAGATCTGGGTTTCTTGTACATTGTCTTTTGAGCTGGCCCGAATTAGCAAAGGTTCGTGGGCGGAGCTGTGTATAGAATTGATGGTGGAGGCGTGATTGTACACAGTCTTGTAAGCAGTGTAATGATTCAGGTGCTCATGCTCCAGTGGGGGAAGGGAGAGGTGGCCCTCCATGGTAGGTCCACCTGTAACGCAATCCTCATCTACATTGATAATCTCAATGGTTCGTGTCGGTTGGTGGTGGTTTTGCTGGTGATGCTGTTTGCGCATTTTATAAAAGATGATCAGCATGACGGCCGCCATCAGCGTAATAGCCACAAAGCAACCAATGATGATCTTCGTGGTCTTCATGACCTCATCCAAGGTGTTGAGGGAGCCGTCGATCAGGGCCGTGACAGGGATGGTGTAGGTCTTATCGGTGGCCTTGGTGGACAGTGGCGTCCGTGCTGTGGTGGTGGTGGTAGTAGTGAAGGAAGGTGGTAAAGTCTCCCAAATTCCAGAAGAAGGAGTTGGGGCGCCTTTCTGCTGTACGGTTGGGTGGCCCTCATCATGTGACGATTCTGTGGTCTCGACAGTAACTGTAGTGAAGTAACTGAAGCTGCTGTTCTCTGTCGAAGACACATTAAGAGTAGCGGAGGCTGTTGTGTTGCCTGCGGAGTTGCTCACCATACAAGTGTATGTTCCAGTGTCCTGCATGGTGACATTGGTAAAGTTTAACGTCCCATCGTTGAGCACGGAAATGCGTATCTTGTATGCCCCGTGCGTCATGATGGACCCATTGGGCGTGATCCAGCTGACTGAGGTCAAAGAATTCGCTCGACATTTCAGTTCTGCTGCCATTCCCTCGGTCACGTTCAGGTCCGCCGGGGGCTCCACGATCACCGGTGCATAACAGTGGAAATAGTTCTGGTCGAGTTCGCCGATGTAGCGCCCTTTGTGGCTGGTAGGTGACGCACAACGGGCACAGCAACTGGTATTGGCCGGCACCATTTCCTTTAGCCACCAACTGAGCCAGAGGATGTCACAGTTGCAGTTCCAGGGGTTGTGGTGCAAATGTACCCTCTCCACGTGGTGTAGTGGGGTGAAGAGGTCATGAGGCAGGAGGGTAAGGTTGTTGTGGGCCAAATTGAGCTCCACAAGGGACTGAAGATCATCAAAGGCATTTCTCTCGATAGTCTGGATCTGTGCATGCATCATCCACAGTTTCTGTAAGTGGACAAGGCCTTTGAAAGACCCTGGCCTAATAACAGAGAGCTGGTTTCCTGACATCTCCAACTCATCCAAACGAACAAGAGGAATAAGGTTGGGGATCTCCTTCAAGTTGCACATGCCCAGGTTCAGGTACCGCAGGTTGCTGAGGCCTTCAAAGGCACCTTCTGAAATATAAGTGAGCCTTTTCAGCTCGCCCAAGTCTAGCCTTCGCAGCGATGGTACTCTGTTGAAGGCATACGAGGGTATACTCTCGATAGGGTTATTCCTCAACCAAAGCTCCTTAAGTTTGGACAGGTACTCGAAAGCCCCATTGGGGATTGTGGTCAAACGATTATCGAAGAGTTCCAGAGTGTTGAGGTTGGCCAGCCCGTTGAAAGCTCCGATTTCAATGGTGCGGATATGGTTTTTGCTGAGCTGCAGGATCTCCAGGTGCCTCAAATGCTTGAAGCTGTCAACCCTAATCACCTGGATGAGGTTCTCCTGTAGGTTCAGGTACCTTGTGTTGGTGGAAATACCATCAGGTACATCTCGAAGGGAACGTCGTGTACAGATGACCTTGCTGAACTGGTTGCTACAAGAGCAGACGGAGGGGCAGGTCTGCGCTCGCACTAGGCCAGCCACCACCAGAAGCTGCAGGGCCAGTGACAGCACGAACAATGGGTCGGACAGGGCCCGGTTCCACCTAGGACCTCTCATCGTCTGCTGCATCAGGGAGGAGGTCATCTTGTTTATCATTCATAATTCGCTGACAGGTTCTCCACTCTTTGGGAAGGGTTATATTAGGCCAAACTGCAAAAAAGAGAGAGAGAGAGACAGAGAAAGAACCATGTAAGGTTTGGAATACTAACTGACTAACACAAATCAATGCTTATACAGATAGATAAAACATACTAAAATGTCATAATACTCTTATGACAATGTCAAATGCTAATTTGCACATACTCTTTGGTGCCCGATTCACTAAATTAGCTAAAAACACTGCCATAAAAGCTGAGCTGCAATCAATTTGCATGGCTCAAATCTCCACTATAAGGGCTTAACTGTCTAATAAATAAGTGAATTGGAAAAACTAGGGGAAAACTAAATAGCATAGCAATCTTGAAAACATTCTTTGCCACATGAACACACAGGCAAAGACAAACGTACAGAGGAACAGCCAGTCGCTGTACCAGGGTTGTAGTCGAGACCACCTCACTCTAGTCCGATTCGAGACCGAGACCAGAGAGAGTTGAGTCAGAGTCAAGACCGAGTCCATAGAGAGTTGAGTCCGAGTCGACTCCGAGACCAGAGACGGTCGAGTCCGAGTCGAGACCGAGACCAGTGAGGCTTCATTACCTAATTTACTTTTATTTACTTAGTGAAATCTTTTTTTTTTTTTTTACTGAATTTACTTAGAGTTTAAAAGATATGATCACTTTAGGATAAAAAGGCCACATAGTAGGTGGTGTTGAAAGTAATTTTATTACAATTTGTCATGCGCAGTTGCGCACTAGAAACTCACCAATCACTGGGCATGTCAATCAATTTAAAAAAATATTTTATTAATATAAATTATTAATCATGAAAAATATTTTGAATTGAACTCGAGTGGACTCGGGAATAAGTCTGAGTCCTAAAAAAAAATGTTCGAATACGAGTCAATTCCGAGTCCAAATGCACACGAGTCCATGACAAGACCAAGACCGTTAAAATATGGTCTCGAGACCAAGTCCGAGTCTCGAGTACTACAAAACTGCGCTGTACTCTAGCAATGAATACAATATCTCTTGTATAGCCACACAAGTCCCTTTAACCCAGTGGAAATTAATCACAGACAAAATATTTTTCACACACACATGCATCGCAGGTGACCTTCAAGAGTGTTTCGTATCCATTTCTTTTTTTTTCTTTGTTCACATTTTTTTGAGTGCGTGTGGTGTCTGTGAGTTCATGTCTTGGCACGCACACCACTTTCAATCTAAGTCACATAAAGCTGCACCGCAATATTGGGTCTGCTTTCTATGTTTCTTCCTCTCCACAGACAGGGAGATATGAACTGCCTTGTCTGTCTGTGTCACTTTATTTATTCTTGCAGAGGAGGCATAAATAAAAGCACAGCTTCCCACCTACCGATCCTTTAGTCAACCCTACATATCTAAAGTGAACACGCACTTAAAGACATGCGTGTGACTGGACTGAGAATGAAACCTGGGACAGGTTTCATGTTGTCACAGCTGAGTATGTGACTCACTTTCATGTCTATACGCAAAGGAACTGGTCATAATAACTGGTATAATCTTTCAGTCCATACACTCCCTGATTACCAAAGTCAACACAATTTCTCTAACGTTAGCATGTGTTGGTTTTGAAATCTTGTATTGAAACCCTGAAACTTTTTTTTTTTTTACTGTTTATTAGCTGCAAATTTTCTTGAATGACTGCTTGGTCTTGGAGAAGCATTATATAATTAGTTGGATTTAGGATCATGTGTAAGTTGGCGAGACTTTTGTAGGGGCGTTTATATTAGACTCATTCTCTGAGCACTAGAAAATCAGCTCACAGTCGGTTTTGTTGGATCTTAAGGAGAACCGTTGAACAAGGATGTTCTTCCCTTTGGGCATTACAACACGATGTGTTGAAAGCTTTGCAAAACTGTTTGTACTACTTTTCACTCTCTTGCTTGCCTTTTCTCTTCCTCTCGGCAGGGTGCTGGTTTTAACCTAATAATGAATGCCATAACAATCAATTCTTTCATCGCAAATCTACTTGTACTGCTGCCCTGAAGTCTTAGACTGCTGGTGATGATCACACATGAAACTCAACCATGTTATCACTAAACGTTTTGAAGGAGAACGAATTTCAATATAACGATATGCCCATTTATACTTAATTTAATCGAATTTCATACACAGATTATTGTAATATATATCTTGTGTGTAAATGCTCAATTACAACAAAAGATAAAGGTTTAACATCACAAATCATTAAAAAAAGAAGCCCTGCTGGATTCAAGTGCGGGGTCCGGTTTATCTTCCCTGATTTGATTTTACACTAATAAAATTGCATAACACAATCTAGGTTGCTCCAAGTCGAGAGAGAGACAGAGACAGAGAGAGAGGCAAACAAAAAAGCCCTCCACAAAAATCCCGCTGCTTCTTAAACAATGAGCCTGGCAAAATTGGATTTCGTGTGGGAAGGGAATTAGATGAAAAAAAATGATAAACAAAAAATAAGATTATCAAATGAATACATTTTTAAACTTCTTGCCCAGTAAGAGATGATGAAGCAGGCGGCAAACGCTTTGGCAGGGAGGGAGGTAAAGAAGAGGATCAAGCGGCGAAAGCCTTGAAAGGTGCGAGGTGTAACAAAGTGAATTAATTTTTTCAAATAACATGAAAGTGAATTCCATTGCTGCTGACAACAATGCGGCCGTGTGTTTCTTTACACAGCACGGGCTAGAAAAGCTTCTGTACTTTCCATCACACGGCAGGGTGAGCAGGTTGAGGTGAAAACAATTATGGCAATCATACAGTTCCGCTCAAAAGAATCAAATGTCAAGAGCCGTTTTGGATTAATATGCTGTTCAACTCCGAGAAGAGGAGAGAGGTAAGGGAAGATAAGGTTGTAAGGAAGGAAGAGGATGTGGTGGTGGAAGGAAAGAGTAAGAGTAGGAAGAAGGAAGGTGAAAGAAAGATGAAAGAGTTGGGAAGAGGGGAAGGTAAAATGAAAAGGAAGTAGAAAGGAAGAGGAGGAAGAAGGATAGACAAAAAGGAATTAGATTGACATGAGGAAGTAGAAGGAGAGGGAAGGGGGAAAGAAAATAAATTGTAAAGAAAGATGAAGTAGAAGGAAAAAGTGGAAGAAACTGAAAAGTTAAAATCAGGAAGAAGAAAAAGGAAAGGAATGTGAGGAAAATTGAAGGTCAGGAAAGAAAGGAAAAAAGTGGAAGGAGAGAAGAAAAGGAAGTAGAAGAGACGCTGATAAAAATAATTTTGTGGTTAAGTAAATAGTACAGAAAAAAAAAACAATGTAATTTGCATGAAAAAAGTTCGTTCAGGGAAGAATAAAAAAAGTAAAATCTAATATTGTTCTTACTAAGATGTCCAATAATTTGTTAAACTTAATTGTTTTTAGTAATCTGTACTGTTTGCATGCAATGCCTTCGTTACTCAAAAAAACCTTGTAAACATTACTTGACTGGTTTGAATACCATTTTTCCCCCCTCCCCAAACATTGCTATTGATGGGGCAAATGGTTTATGAGGCAGGGCAATTCTTAATAAACTTTTCACTGATTTTTTCCACTTATGTATAATTTCTTCCACTTCTATATACATTTTATTAATGATTTTATTAATTGTCCGTTTCTTTCTTTCTTTTTCCCCCCCTGCGGTCTCTTGTAAGTATAACCTCAATAATGTTAGCAAATAAAATTGTTATGGTAAAATAAAGCCCAAAATAGAAAAACAAAGCAATTAATTTATTCATTCTGCAATGCACTCTGGGAGTACACTTCCTCTGTTCACAGACAGATTTAAGTTGACAAAACTTAATTGCATCAAGTTACATTTACTTAATCCATTAAGTTATGCTTACTTAATGAAATTAAGGCAACGAGTTTGCATAATAAAATTAAGTAAACTGAACTAATTGTTTTTTACAGTGTTGTAGTACTCAATTCAATCGTGTACTCAACTTTTCAGATACTGGTGTTCCTATCATGCACTGGGCCGTGAATAATTAATGAGGTTTATTTTTCACTGTTTTCCAGCCGTATTTACTCTATTTTATAATTGGTTTTGTTGTTAGGATTAGCAACTTGCCATTTTGTGACATTTGGAGTTCATTTTCTACTTAAAATGATTCATTCAAACATACTGGTCTAATTCAATGTTATATTGTTTGAGTGAAATGTTAAACAAAGAATGATAAAATAGATATTACTTTAACCTATAAACCTTTGTGTTACTTTCACTTAACTTAGTGGAGTATAGTTTACTTAATTCTAAGTGTGAAATTTACTCAAAAAATATCAGTGCAAAAACTTGCCTTAAAAATGAAGAAAATTTTACTTATTGTTTTACAGTGTAGAGAATGGAAGAGGAAATAGGTGCACAGGAAGGTTAGGGAAGGAGAAGAGAAAAGGAGGAAGAAGAGAGGAAGATAAAGTTGAAGGGAAGAGGAAAAAGTAAGTAGGAGGGAAAAGGAGGGGAAAAACATAAAATAGGATAAGAGTAAGTAGAAAGGAAGAGATGAATAAGAGGGAGAGGGCAAAAAAATAAAGAGAAGCAAACAGGAGAAGGCAGAGAGGAAGATGAAGTAAAAGGGAAGAGGAAACGAGAAATGGAGATAATAAGAGGAAGTAGAACGGAAGCGGGAAAATGCAGGGAAATTAAGGTGTAGAGGAAGGTGAGGAAAGAGAAGACAATGAAAGATTAGGCGAAGAGGGAGACAAAGGAAAAGGGTGAATGGAAGTATGAAAGATAAGGAAGAAAAATAGGACATGAAGAGGAAGGAAATGTACATGAGAACAGAAAAGAACAGAAAAGGAAAATTAGGAGGAAGAGCTAAGAGAGGGGAAAAGAAAGTACTAAAAGAATAGAAGTATATTTTTGACCAGAAAATATTTAGTGTGCATTGCATCGTCATTTGGTAACACACCCAAGCCCCTGATGAGGGTAAAGCTGAGCTATGAGTAATGCTGTCGTATAACAAACGTGTCATGCCAAAACGCCTCTATTCAAAACCCCAAGGTATTGGGAAAATTAGAGATTTCCTTTCGATTTTTCAACCGCAGTCAGAGAGAGGCCCTGAGCCAGGTTTCATTTATCTGCAGGCCTGCTAGAGCCCAATTCATACTGTAGGTATGCTGGATAGCATCAATAAACTATGATAGTTCAGCCATTGCTTTACAAGACTGGGAATTGCTTCATATAAATGAAAGCTGGAGTGGAAGTTCTCCACAGGGTCATCCATCTACAGCCGGATGAACAGCTGATGGACTGTAGAATCATCAAGTAACCTGCAGCAGTGCTAACATTCAGATGTTATGACAACAGTGTACAACAGCACACGGGAAAAATAGTGAAGTAACACCAAACAAGCAAGAATGCTGTCGTTAATATTGGGTTACATTAGACATAAGTCACTTGTGTCTATTTTAATTATGCCAATGAAAATATTTCAAAATACACAGAGAAGAATTCGATGTTTAAATGACATCTTAAAGGGGTAGTTCACTTTTTGTGTTCCTAATGTCTTTCTTCAGTTGAAAAGAAATTAAGGTTTTTGATGAAAACATTCCAGGATTTTTCTCCATATAATGGACTTC
>JAOTRC010000015.1:14059864-14071450 GCA_027497675.1 Cyprinella lutrensis | reverse complement strand
CTAATGTACTTTCAAGATGGAGGGGCAACATGGCGACCGACATTATAACCCCTTACCCGTATGTATTTTCAATGGCAAATTATACACTCAGGAGAATACTTTATTACTTGAACGAAGTAAATGTACATCAATGAGCACATATTTTTTTGAAAGAACTAAGTGTGTTTAGCTAAAAATAAACTAAAAGAATTACACAGTGTGGCTTTAAACAGGTTTTATGACGAGGTCAGTGAGAATGGGAAAAATCTTACATTTCTGTGCAAACTTTGCCCATTGTATATGAGCTGTGGCAATAGTTTAAAAAAAGAAGAAGCTCGCAACATATAGAAAAAAGAACTATGAACTAGTTAATTTTTTGAAGTATGAACTATGAACTGAACTAGTTCATTTTAAACTGAACTTTGAACTAGTTCATGTAGAAAGTGAACTTTTCCAACACTGCTTTAGTCAAATTATATCTTAATTCATTCAGTTATTCTAATTCCTCTCTTAGTTTGACTTTAAAAACACTTAAATAGACAAATGTGCATGAGATAGCATGTGCCTGAAGGCAACATATTGCAATTTTCTTTACTCCGATCCCTCCAATCAGACGTGGCGGTGGGCTTGCGGTGGGCTTGCGGTGCCACCTGCTGCAGGAGTGTCTAGGCGGAGGAAGTAATTAAACCTTGTCTCTGCGTGATCGCCCCGTTTCTGTTCAGCACCGAGCAGCCTCAATCTCTACATCTGTTCAATTCTCCCTCCCTCCATCCTCTCAAAGTGGGCGGGATGTATAGTACGGTAATCCTGCAGGTTACGCGGGGCCACTCGAAATTCCAGCTGGGCCGAGAGCATCCGAGTGCTGTGTCCTCCACTGACTGGTGCGTACCTGTCACAGGCGTTCACAGGTGACCCCTGTGGGTTCTAGGGAGGGCCTGGGGCGAGAGGTTATCCAAACAGCAGATGGTGTTGCTGGCCACGGTGGGACTGTGCAGTGGTTGGACACCAGTGGCATTCAAAATCACTTTCTCTCAGCTTTCATTTGCAATTCACGCTGGAAAATCAGGAGTGGCTGAAAATGGACTTACAAAACAGAATTTTCTTTTAAAAACTGAACCATGGTAAATGTATGGTTGTTTTAATGTACTGCCACAAAACCAGAGAGCTATGATTTTCAAAATGCGTACTTTTCCTTTTCTCTTTCTTTTTTCTCATTCACTTATGAAATACCGGTTGGTTTGAGTGTTCCGGTAAGCCGCCACATCAATTATCTGCAGAGAGAGAAATAATGATTTCTAGTTGGTTGTGCATTTGAGTGTGTACAGAACACTGTTTTTCCTCTTCAGAGAACATTCTTTTCACCACGTTTTATGTCTTTTTTTAATGGTATCTGCACCTGCCTAGCTGAAAACAGGTGAACTATCGGGAACATTTGACTCCACGAACAGCAGAACGAAATTACTTTCTGTCATTCTCAAATACAGAGGCGCTCAATTGAATGTTAAAAGATTAAAATGCAATTAATTTGCTCTCAAATTGATAAGCAGTTGATCCAAGTCAGGCATTTTTTTTTTAATGCCAGGTGGGACTTTTTGATGTACAGATACATTAATGCGTTATCTCATTATCATTTGAGTGAAGATTTTAAAGACAGATTGTTAATTGAGGTGCGGAATGCTGCATGAACATGCAAATCATTTTCAAATTAAAGGAGTGTTATGAGTTCAACACAAGCTAAGCTTGATCAACAGCGATGGCATCCCATCCATTACAACTGAAGGTAATTTAACCTCATCCCTCGGTTTGTAAAAACAAGCAAAAGTTGTGTTTACGGTAACGCACAAATGAAGTCTATGAAGCAAAGTATTGGGTTGCGCTTTATTTTATAGTGTCATTGTTACATGTAGTTACTAGTTATAACTATAAATTATGCAAAATCACATGCAACTAACCCTAAACCAAACCCGAATCCTAACCCTATAGTAAGTACAAAGACACCTTACAATAAAGTGTAACCCTTTATGTGATCAGTGTAATTATAAAATTAAGTCCTGAGTAATACTAATACAACATGTACTTACTATAGGGTTAGGATTAAAAGTAGGGTTTGGTGAGGTTATACACTTAAAGCAACAAAATGTAATTGTTTTTGCTGTTAGGGGTCGCTAACCTCTTACAAAGACGTAGGTTGATGACGCACAAGCGGAATTATGGAACTCGTCTTCATGCTGAAGGATCTTAAAATGTTTATGGATGAGTGAATACATTGATGTTTTTAATATGACTGTGATATAAGCAAGGCTCAATTACTAATGAGATACAGATATCAGCGCCACACACAAGTCCAGTGGATATGAAGGAATAAGGACAGTTTGTTCTACCAAACTATCCACAAGTGCTGAATCAATACACACACAGGTCAGTTTATTTGACAAATTAAACTTGAGGTAACACAGCGTTGTTTCACTTGGTCGACACTATCACACTTAACAGAATTTGAGTGTGTTGAAAGTTATAATGTAATTCTATGTTAGTTTGTCTGTATGAAACTAGCACTTACTGTGCGCTCACACTGGACGCAAACACATCAAATACGCATCTACCACATCTAGTTTGACACTTGACCACTTTGTGTTAATTTGCATGTCAAGAGTGAAACTGACTCACGTAAAAACAAAAGTTTGAAGTGAATATTACACGCGTCAGAATCGAAACCCGTTAGCGGCCATCTTTTTTTATGTTGATCGAGCATTCATCGAGAGAGTCACTGCTCTGTAGTTGCTCTGAGAGCAGAACAGTGGCGTGGAGATCGTCGTCGCTGTATTTGTGTCCACCAGACCCTTCAGAAGGCAAACCATTCAGCGAGATTCACCATTTGCTCTCTCCAAGGGCTGTGCTGGATTAGCGGTACTTTCGCCTGTCCAGCGTCCAGTTTGATTACCTGTTGTCCCGCATCAGAGCGAGGATCACCCTCGCCCTCATCCATCTAATTTGTCATTTGTTTTGATGATAAATAGAGCCAGCCTTTATTTGTTAACCTGTCACGTCTAGACACGAACAATCCTAATTGGTTAACGCGGCGCAAATTGACGCCAAAGTTCAAATTTTCTACTCCGGCGGCAGACGCAAATTCGCGTCAAACGCGTGAATGCACAAATAGCACTAACTAAATAATTTGCGTGTAACGTGCTTAACGCGCCAGACGCTCAATTCGCACCGTATCGTGTCTACCGCACCGCAGGATTTTTTTACGCACGTAACATGTCTTTGCATTGACTTAACATTGAAATCATACGCGCCTGACGGGCTATTCGCAACCGGTGTGAACACACCATAAGCAGTTACTATGGCAGTACGAGTGGAAACCAGGGATAACGTGGATAATACATCACTTGACAGGCAATTGACAATTGAACAGGGATTCAGGGACGAGCCATTATTTAAAATTGGAATTTCTATGGAAATAAAAATCTTTGCGAACTTTTGGGCTTTTATACGTACACCACTGCAGGAAATATATCACACTGCGCAAGTGATTTTAGGATATTCTATTACTCAAATCGTACATAATGTAGCTTTAACAACAATGTCTGTGAAAAGTTCCTTTCAAATTTATCTGGGAAACTCACACTCGTGATCATACAATTTTTGAAACTTTAACATGATATGCTAAACACTACCAGAAGCGCCTGTTTACTTTGGAATTACATCAGTAAACACACAATCCATTCACCAATAGTTGAGCTTTTTTGCTTTTAAAACCTCCAGATTGTCTTGCCTTATTGAAGTGCATTACAGTAAGCATGCTGCCTCAAATGCTGTCGATAGAGATTAACTGGTATTGAACCTGGAACATTCCTTTAATGCGATTATAACACTGCAGTAGTCATTAAACATTTTGAACAGTGCAGCCTGACCACACATGAATACAACACTGCTAAACAATAAATCAACCGAACTGAGCCAGAGTACGTGCTTTACATCATGACCATCCTTTCTGAGTGTACCATTGCTTTAATCTACAGTTTAGTATCATTACTTAATCTGTTTACAAAGTTATTCTAGGGTTCTTGTTCCAAAAATATACATAATTTAGTTTTGACTATTTACACCTTCTTTCTCCATTAAACAGCAGAGTTGTTATTGTTTACTAAAATTAAAACAATTAACTCTTTCTCTGCCATTGACGGAATTTTACGGACTTCTGTGTTTTCACTTTCACGGCAGGGGGCGCTATTGCGCATCTTCCGAAAGACTCCTGATCAAAACAGGTGAAAATAAGCAAAATATATTTTCAAGATTTGTTATTACAACATTTTTTCTTTTGTCAAATCAACTTCATTTTTTATATAGTTCAGATAACTTTTAAGTTTCTGATGATTAAATAAATCTCCTTCATTATATTAACTCACTTTTTCCAGTTTTTAGGCAACCAGGTTACTTAATTATCAACAATATTTTGTTACAGTGCAGAAATAACAGATAGAAGCATTTCTTATGCAAAATGGGATCATCAAATATTAAACAGCATAACTTGGCGTCAAACTGAAATCAAAAAAAAATTGAAGCTAAATAAAATATTTAAAACCCCCCCAAAACTATTAAAATGACCTAAAGTTGAAATGAAACCTGAAAATATACAAATAAAAGCTAAATGAAAATGTGATTAAATACTATAATGGTTTATAAATTATAATTAAATAACAATCTTTACATAGTGTTATTGTAAGACTAACCAAATTATACTGACATAGTTCACGCTGTCATTCATCCAAAAAAAATAAATAAAATAAATTAAATTAATTTATTGCATTTATTACTTGAAAAAGTAATTGAACTCTTGATTTAAAAAATAAAATAAAATGTCTGAAAATCCTCATTTCCAATTAAAACATGCCTTATGCTGTTTCCTAAATGCACCACATGTACAAACTTTCCCAAAGATCCCAAACTTCAAATCCTGGCATATTAATGTTGCTCAAAACCCTCAAGCACCATATTTTTCTCATTTATTCAAAAGTACCTATAATCCTCCTGTAATGCATAAAGGTTCTGTTGGGAATTTTAGAAGCAGCATTCATTGCCGCAGCCTCGAAACAGATTGTTGGCAACAACGATAACATCCACGATGGGATGTCCAATCCAAGATTATACACGCCCATATGCCGGCCTTCTCCCTCCGGTGGGACGGCAGTGATAGACGGCGCTCCACCTCAGTCTTTCTCTGCTACTGAAAAGTAGAAAGTGAAAATGGCTACCTCATCTATTAAACACGAGTATGGCAGGTTGGGAGAGAGATGAGGGAGAGGAACAGAGAGAAAGCAAGACAGTTGAGAAGAGAGAGACTGGGGGAAGAGAGAGATGGGAATGTAGAAGAGACCATGAAAAAAAGATATATTGAGAGGTGGAGAGAGAAATATCAGTGCGAATGGAGGCAGGTTGGCCAGTCTGTGACAGCGGTGATGGATGATGCGTTGAGTATGGCCTTTTCAAACTAAAGGTACAGGGCTTCTCTCTCCGAAGCTACTGGTCTAAATCATCCAGCACTTCCTGTTACTCTCACCTGCGCACACTCTTGTGAGTCTGGTGTGTGTGTGGAAAACCCTACATTTTCGGGACAAAATGTCCCCAAAAAGATGGGAATATCGGAAATTTTTATCCTTGTGGGGACATTTACTGGGTCAGATTGTAAATCATACTTAGTGTTATTTTATTTTTATTTTTTAAAAAAGATCAAATTAAATTAAATTGCAATCCAAACAAGAAATGTTGCATTGGCATCAAACTAAAAAAAATCCCAAAAACTATTAAAATTTCTAAACCTTTCAATGAAAACTCCAAATGTAAAAAATGCACAAATTCTTTGTTTGTACAGCATAAAACTCATTATAGATAAAAAAAAAAAAATCTAGTTTGTACAGCATAAAACTCATTATAATACGTCTATGGAAAGTACGCTGTGTGAGAGTGTGTGTGCGTGTGTTTAGCCAATATAGAACACATTAAGAATGAATTGTGGCCAATGATAGTGTTGCTTGTTTTCACACGCTTTTATTTTAGTCAATCACTGAAGGCATTATTCTAAATCAGGCAAATGCACCCCAAAATAAAGGCTATTTGGGAGGACAAAACAATCTTTTTGATTAGATTAGATGAACGTTCATTTACTATCATATTGATAAAGTGTGCTCAGAAAGCATGAGGAAATGTTGAATGTCGAATAGGAGGGATTGGCTGCTTTTTTTTGCAGAGAGGTGCTTTTTCCTGTGAAAAGCTTACAGGACATTACAGTGCTATTGAGCCCAAGTGTGAGAAATCCTTGCTGAGGTGGCTTATGAAGCATTAGAAGTAGCGCTGGTGCCTCATTTTGTGTCTAAAGGCTACAGACCTCCCTGTGTGAAATCTTTTGCAGGACAGTAAGTGCCAGGATTCCAAGCGTCAAGAATGCAAGATTTTACATCTGGATATTTGACGATTTTATGTTTTGATATGCTTATGTGTCATCGATGAGGGGCTGCCGCTTTTACTTTCCTTTTGTTTTTATTTAAATGGACTCTGTGTAACTTTTTAGGTAATTTGTTATCTAAAATCTATATTATTGGTGTTGGTGTACAAATACCTCCAATTATCTGACTTATCCTTGTAAACGACGAATTGATTATCTTTATATACATGGGACTGTAAGTCCACGGCGGCTTCAATGTCATTTTGCCATCTTGAAAAACTATAATAGCAGAGAGGATCAAAACTTATACTGTATGTGGACTGACATCAAGTATAGTCTATATCTTTTATATAGAATACATACAAATCTCATTTACGTCTTTTAGTTTGTCGCGAGATGTAAATTGTTGTTTTTGAAGATTGCGCATGCACTGTAAAAAAACAATCCTGTAAAAAAAAAAACGGTAAACTACTGGCAGCTGTGGTTGCCAGCATCATACTGTAAAATTACGGTGTGTTATTGTTTTTGGAACTAACAGCTTAAATACTGTATTGTCAGCTACAATATTAATCTTTAATTTAACAGATATATGCTCGAACACAAAAACAGTAACAGACCGTATAGTTACGGCATGATGCTGGTATCCACAGCTGCCAGTAGTTTACCGTTTTTTAACAGGATTAAACGTGCTCTAGTATGTAAAATCGAGCCAATGATTGAATCTGGAAATAAAGCAAAATAACTGAGAAAAATGAGAAATAGTCCTCAGATGTCATGTCTGTAATGTATAGCAAAACACCAAGTATTAATTACGGTGTCAGGAAACAGTCGTGACCAGCTAGTTTATTTATTCAACGATAAGTCATATTATGCAAGTTAAGCAGAGTTACGTCGTATTATGGGAAATGCACCCTTGAACATCTCTACAACTGCATAGCAACACCCTAACTTGTGTGTTCACGTGTGTGTGTGTATTTTTTGTGTTGTTGTTGCCACCTTGCAACTATCCAGAACACCCTGGCAATCTTAAGAAAGACACATTAGCAACTGCATAGTAACACCCTGACAAATACAACATTCTAGCACCGCGGCAGTGACTTGAATGGCAGTGCAGAAACAAGCACCCGTTTTCTTCAGAAAATATAAAAAGCTAGTTCTTTGCCTGTCACATATTTTGTCTTAATCTTTTTGAAAAGAGATAAATACATACTAGCAAGTTTACGGCTATGAATGTGTCTGCTTGTGTGGTGTTTGTGTGTACTTTGTGAGTCTAGCGAGCTTATCAACATTCCAGTGTGACCGGGGTTTAACAGGGTATGAACGTCTATATAATTGGCATGCCTCGCTAATGTGTAATTTTGCTTGTCAAGGAGATTGACATTTATTAAATTTAGCTAACACTCCAACCGTTCTTCTTTTCTTGGGGAAACTCAAGAGTGGCATACCGAAGACAAGCGAAAAACCAAAGCTCCAGCATAACACTTATTGACCAGATTAAAAAAAAGAATAATAAAATTTGAATTTAAAATGAATTTTTATAAACTAACACACACAATTATACATACTACAACATATTATACATACTCTAATGGGAGTGTTTATCAGTGACTAACAGGATTTAATGAGACAAAATGCACATTTAAATGGACACCTTTTGTTTCAATCGGAAAGACTTTTTTTCCGAATAGGCAGATTTTAGGTTTCCATGTGTAATAAACGTCCACTGAAGGAACCCATATGCAATTTATTTAACATAAACATGAATAAAATACAATAATACAAAAGACATGAATATAATATGAAATAATCATGAATTAAACAAAATCAACAAGAGATTACACAAATAAAGCTAAAAAACAGTACAATGGAAACATGAGGGCTATTCATGACTAGACCAACCAATAAGAACATGACACATGGACAAGGGGAACACTTTTAATTAAACACTTTAGATAGTTAAAATGATGATGATGATGATGGTGGTGGTGGGGACTTGGATAACGTGAGGAGCAAGGGAAAAACTGTAACATAAAAAAACTGGAAGCATGACTTAAGGGAAAATTACAAAATAATACATGGAGATATAACCATGAAACAAAACCCAAAGCAACATGACACCATGTAAGCTCAGCTAATGTTTGTTGGAACTCTTTTAACTGATTTTGTTTGCCAGATTCACTCTGCTGCAAAATCCTATGTTGCATTACATCACGTCTGAAATTTCGCAGTCAATGGTTCATGAATGCACTGGAAAATTACTTTTGAATCAACAAATATACCATATTATATTTGTCATCTTAATGCCTTTTATTTATGGTGCAGTTGACTCATAATTGCAACAGCTTGATGAGAAAATTGCTAAATGCGTAAAACGAATAACTGCAATAGCTAAAAATTTGATTATACTTAGCCATCCCAATAACAGAGGGAGAATAACTTGTGAATAGTATTGAGCATGAAGAGAGACATGATTATCTATCTAGCAGTTATATCGGTTATTTCCAGAACTTTGTAAAGGGATTTAAGGGGGAAAAAAAGGAATGTCAGATTATAATGGGAAAAAGACATAGAAAAAGAGAATCACAACATTTGTTTTTTTTTATTAAGGTATGCTATTAGTAGTTAAAATAATTCATTCATTTCTTACTTTGCCTGTTTGAGGCAATCTATATGTAATCTACATTGAGTTGTTTGGTGACATCATGACATTTGGTTATACAGTATCTGGAGATTCATTTTTTAAAGGAAAAATTCAACTCAAAATTAAAACTTTCATTATTTATACTCTTACGCTGTCCCATTTTTTTATTTCTGTAGATTCTTCACACATCTCTTCTCTACGAAGGCCTAATTCCACCTTAGAGTAAAAAAAAGGAGAATGAGAGATAAAATAAGAAATATATTCACATTTTCAAGATACAAACAGTCTCATGGCAAGATATTGCAGTTGTGAGATATAAAGTCACATTGTGAGATATGAAGTCACTATCATGAGATAAAAAATCAGTTATGAGATAAAAAGTCACAATTGTGTGCACCACTTTTGTGTTGGCGATTTTGAGATATAAAGTAACATTGTGAGATATAAAGTTGCCATTATGATATATAAAGTCACATTGTGAGATATAAAGTCTCAGTTATGAGAAAAAAAGTCACAAGCCTGAAATTGGTAAATAACGCTTTCAATTTCGGTCTGTTTTACAACATCAGAGGACTTGAAATATAGTGCACCACTTTTTTTTCTAATTGTACCTTGAAAGTCATGAAACTACACTGAACAAAATTACAAAACACAAAAGGCCAATTTCTCTCAAATATGTTTTCCAAATCTGTCTAAATCGGTGTTAGTGAGCACTTCTCCTTTGCCAATGTAATCCATCCACCTCACAGGTGTGACGTATCAAGATGCTGATTAGACAGTATGATTATTGCACAGCTGTGCCTTAACCAGTCTTAGATCTTTGAGTTCAGCTCATAAAAAATGGGGGCAAAACAAAAGTGTTGCATTCGTAATTTTGTTCAGTGTATAAACTGTCCTTAAAAGATCATTTAAAATATTCTTTTTTGTGTGTGTTGCACAGAAAAAAATAACAACATACAGGTTTAGAATGACACGAGGGTGAGTAAATGTCAGGATTTCCATTTTTGTGTAAACTATCCCCTTAAGATTTTCTAGTCTAATTGAATAACACCCTGATAATGAATAACTCGTCACATAAAGTAACCCAAGGCCACCTTCTCATCACGCCAGAGTCTGCATGTTCAAGAGTCGCAAATCAATGTGAAGCCTGAACACACACATAGGTGATTCACCTTGGCTGCATTATGCATGAGTCACCTGAGGAATCCATTCACTATTTTGTCTCATTACGGCATGAAGAAGCATGACGCCGATACAACAGGAAAATAACGTTTCATTCATTATGCAAACACCTGGGGATGCCGCTGCTGATTCTGTGCCTCTCTCAAAGGAGCGCCGGTGACTCGATTTCCCGTTCGGCTACGTTTTGTCAAAGTTGCTGATGAACTTTAATGGATTCGGAGCAGGCTCCCTGGGGTATTCTGCACTCATTTTGTTGTTGTTTGCTCTACCTGTTTAATTAAATATGCAGTGGCTGCCAACTTCAACAGTGGAAAATAAGGGACATTCTCTATTTTTCGTACCACATCTATATGCCATGTGTGCCATTTGAGGTTTAAGTCAACCAGGGGACGATATATATATATATATATATATATGGTGGCAGAATTAGCAAAATAGCACCAGGGAAAACGTTTGTGCCGGAACACGCCTCCTATTTCCGCTGAACCACCCCCGGAAGCACAAGTTCATTCCCTAAATTTAATGACGTGCATTAGTAGAGGGAAAAGTCTGCTGTGCGTAGGTTGCAAAATAGGAACGATACATGCGTCGGTGTACAAAGTTAATTGAGAGGGCCCTCTATATACAGTCACACACACACACACACACACACATATAAATACATTGTACATACATATATACAGTAAATATGTGTGTTTATATATATATATATACTGTATAAATATAGCAGCTATAAAAGATAGTGTTTGATTAAATTGAGTGTTAAAATTCATTTGAAATGCACTCAGTTTTATATTAGCACTATGATGGTTTTTAATGTCCCACTAAAGCATCACACA
Source organism: Cyprinella lutrensis (assembly GCA_027497675.1). NCBI lineage: Eukaryota > Metazoa > Chordata > Actinopteri > Cypriniformes > Leuciscidae > Cyprinella > Cyprinella lutrensis. The sequence goes on along the minus strand of JAOTRC010000015.1, from coordinate 14,060,364 downwards.
CCACTGCACACATATTTAGCTTTTACCAAGGCAAATTATAACACTGGCAATGTGACCACATATTTCAAATTGACGCCTTTATGTGCTTTGCATTTTAGACTATTTAATTACCATATAGCAACAACCCCGGGTGGAAATGTGCATCAATGAAATGCACAAAACATATTTAAACTGGGTCAATTATCTTATGTTCACCAAGACTGCATTTATTTGATCAGAAATACAGTAATATTGAGAAATATTATTACAATTGAAAATAAATATTTTCTATGTGAATATAATTTAAATTGTAATTTATTCCTGTAATGTAAAGCTGAATTGTCAGCATCATTACTCCAGTCTTCACATGATCCTTCAGAAATCAATCTTTTTTTTAAACTTTCTAACTTTTTTTTTTGTTTTGTGGAAACTGATATGTTTGTTTTCAGGAATCTGTGATTCATGAATATTAATTTGTATGTATATATATCTTAGATATATGTGTGTCTAATAAAAGTTTT
>JAOTRC010000015.1:14037175-14047683 GCA_027497675.1 Cyprinella lutrensis | reverse complement strand
CCTTTGGATACAAAAGTGTACCTTTTGAAAAGGTACAGCCCCAGTGACAGCTTTTGTACCTTTTTTCTGAGAGTGTATAATGTAGGTTTTGTGTACGTTTCATTTGCAACAAGATTTTCACCCTGATCTTTAGATATCGGGATTGTTATCGGTCACTGAAAAGGAAATATATCCATAGCAATAAAAAAAATACAAACCAGTATCACCATCGAGACTGTACAGAACGCGAATGGAAAGTTTTCCTCCTGAGAAAAAATACACTAGTCTCGCATTGTTTCTTTTAAGGTTGACACTTAAATGTAACGACTAAGAAGTCTCCAAAGAGCAAACTTTGAGCAATACAGTTTTCCAATGGGCACATCTCTTTGTTTAATGTCCGTGCTTTAATTTAACTAGACTTTATGGACAAATGTGTCTCCGGAAGTTATATACAATAAATTTGCCAAACCTCCATGGACATCTTCAGTTGATAAAGCAATTCAGAAAACAAAATGTGTATGAGTACACTCGTCGGTGAAATGTTTGGACCATATACAGTACAAAACTTTAGGAAATTGTGTCGGCGCATTTCCGGAGAAAATAAAATTAACCCATTGTTTCGTCAGAGGCTCGGATGAAGGAACTAAAAAATACATTTGTGTTCAATTTGTTCATCCGAACACTGAGCGACTGCTATTCTTCGCTCGTTTGCAGCCCATGATATATCTCTCGAGGAAACACTCAAATCTCAAAGCTATTTCTCTTGGAAAAACTCAAATCACACTCACTCATTCGTACTTCCAGCTCATTTTCTCATGGGCGAACCAAATTCTCTGTGTGGGCAAAGCAGAGAAAGTGGAGGTAGCCTTTCCTTGTTATGACGAAATAATGAAGAGATTCAAGCTCGATTTACACCGATTGAAAATTCTAGACACGAGGGCACCAAATACAGGCCAGGGAAAGGAATACTAATGTTAAAAAAACTCAAAAAGTGAAAATTTCATGTCAGGGGACCTTTAATATAAAACATTTATATTAATGAAATATATATTATATGTATCTGAACAGTAGCCTAGTGGTATGCCCTCATTAAGTCAATGTGTGTGAGAGAGATCCTCTGGCTGTCTTGTTTAGTCTGCTCTCGTAGAGAAAGCTGGGTGGGAGTTTTTTGCTTTAGGCCAGTGCATCTGCAGTCTTCATGGCTGTCAGTGCCGGCAGTGAGATATCAATAGACAGCATGAATGAGGTTACATTTTACTTCGAGTTTCTTTTCTCCGTACTGTAATGCTTATAACACTGAGACTAATGCAGCAAAGTGCAACATTTGTGTGTAGATTAGCCACCTCTTCAACTGTGAACAGTGGGAGTTTTGTTTGTGTGTGTGGAAGAACTGCAAATGTGTGTTTGTGTAAATTCCCGTCCAATGTCCAAGACGGGGGTGAAGAAACAAGAGATACCTCCCAACCCAACATTCATCTTCATTTCACACTCTCTTGTCTTCAGACTCAAGGCCTTTACATTCAGGGGCGGCAGTGGCTCAGTGGTTCATGTAGGTTGTTTAAATATATAAATCATAAATTTCTTCATGTTCTACCAGTGCCTGGTTGGTTTGGAAGGTCTCGTAAAACTGTCTGCTGCTGTTCGCATCACATCTCATTCATGTTTGCTGTAAATTGACCTTCACTTTAAAAAATACTTTTGCTGATAATTTACTCACCCCCATCTCATCCAAGATGTCCATGTCTTTCTGTCCTCAGTCGAAAAGAAATTAAGGTTTTTAATGAAAACATTCCAGGATTTTCTCCATATAATGGACTTCATTGGGAACCAAATGGTTCAAGGTCCAAATGAGAGTTTCGGTGCAGCTTCAAAGGGCTTTAAACGACACCAGACGATGAATAAGGATCTTATCAAGTGAAACGATCGGTCATTTAAAAAATAAATTAAAGAAGTTAAAGTTTTATAAGCGCAAATGCTCGTCTTGCTCTGTTCTGTGATGAGCGTTCGTGACTCTCCTGTTCGAACTTGTTAATCTAAATGAACGAATCTTTTTTCGAGTCATGACTCGAAGGGTCCTAGATAAGACCCTTATTCATCGTCTGGTCTCATTTAAAGCCCTTTGAAGTTGCACTGAAATGGTTTGGTTCGCAATGAAGTCCATTATATGGAGAAAATCCCGCAATGTTTTCATCAAAAACCCTAATTTCTTTTCGACTGAAGAAAGAAAGACGTGGACATCTTGGATGACATGGGGTTGAGTAAATTATAAGCAAAAGCTTTTTTAAAAGTGAACTACTCCTTTAAGGGGAAGAGGCCCATTTCAGCATGAAATTGAATCGATAATCTACGACTGAGACCTTTCGCAAGAGATAGTGGTTTTCGAACAATACTGCACCTCTCAAGAAACACTTGAATCACAGGACCCTCCCATAATTCATCAAACCCTTGAGATGTTGGGCAAAAATGCCGATACGCCAATAGCGAGGACTGCGATGAGACGCAGAGCTATAGAGAGATCATGTGAGAGCGAACAGGCGAAAGAAAGGGGAGGACAAAGGGCATCAGCACTGCCATAAATCAACATCCTTCCAAACTGTCACATTCATTCTGGCTTGATGTCTGTTCAGTGCTGGATGGCAGGGAGCACAGACTTCATAAAATTCTTCTAGCTCACAGTCCGATGGCATGATATTACAGTGGAGAGATACTCCAGTCAATTCATCTTTATTTTGGTGATATCTGCCATGTGAAAACTACTTTTCAAATATAACAGGACTGAATAGGAGTGGAGACCATATCTCAGATGTTTAATGTACAGCTTTTCCAACATTTCTAGGGAGTGGAGATTTGCGGGGACATTTATACACACTGAGTTTATCAAGTGGTCAAACTAAAGCTTACATGTCTTAACAGGTTTAATAAATATTGATTAGTTGTATGCATTTCTTTGTGCCACCTCTTGAAATTGCTGTACCCAAACACATGGGCAATTGCATCAACCACACCATGCAATCATTCTCCCAAAATAACACAGTCTCATCCCAAGACGTCATAAAAATGACGCTTTTAACCAAACGTCAACATCCGCCATTTTAGGGTACCCTTTAACGTCAGTTAGGTGACGATCCTGGGGCATCATCCAACTAACGCTTTACCTTTAACGTCAGTTAGGAGATGGGGTGGGTTTAGATCTGGGATAGGGTTAGGCTTAGATAACTTCATCTAACCGACGTTTAAGGGTACTCTAAAATGGCGGATGTTGACGTATGGTCAAAAGCATCAGTTGTATGACGGGGACCGGTTGTATAAACACAAGATGAAGAATATGAAGATCCAAAACATGTTTTAATGGTATCCACAGTTAAACCCAAACATAGGCAGGCAAGCAAACACAACCATAACACTGACGATATCGAAATGAACAAGAACTTAACACATTTACAGGTAATGTAAAATGAGTGACGAAGGCAAACGATGACAGTCAACTGAAAACAAAAGCCATTTAAAATCAAATTTTCAAATGATCACAATATTTTATTTGGAACAACATACAACAGTGATTTTTGCAAAATAAGACTAGGATTAGCAGTTTGTATCTCAGCCAAAGGGTCAATTTCTATTTGCATTATTGCTTCGTTACAAGATAGCTCCTCTGAACAAGACCTTAACTTGAAAGCAAAGAAAGTGAAACCGAATTTCTTCTTATAAAACACATACCTAACAGTTCTTAAAATGGTCCTTTTGGCAAGAACTCGTGGAAAGAAGCATCACTTCTTATCCTAAACACTTTTCCCAATCAATTACAAAAAGGGTCAAGTGTTTTGGTCACTTTGACCTGCTTTTAAGACAATTTACATTTGCTGAGCATCACAAGATTACACCTAATTTCCCTGATGAATCAACTGTTGAGAAAGCCCCAATCGCTAAAGAACTCTTGATGCAACTCAAATAGGTCTGAGTTCCCAGAAATGCTATAAGTAGAAGTCAGTTTCAAAAATCGGAGGTAATTCTGCGAGTAATCACTTTATTAGGGTCAAGGTTTAAATTAAATGGGTGTGTACGTACCTGCCTTGAGGACTTATAATATTAGATGTAGTCATATTGTCTTCATTCAGCTGAAGGTAGAGTGGCTCGGAAGTTTCTTGTCGCAAGCAATTAAGGGAGGACTTTTTTTACGTCTTTAGGATTGTGATTATGGCTTTGGTAATTACATTGATGGTGTCGATGATTAGAACAACTATGCCTGGAAGGTTTAACCAAATGAGAACGTAGCTACGGTGTCCCTGATTTTCTCAAGAGTGACTTGCGTTTCAATGCCGAAGCCTGAAACCTGGAAGTGATAAGCAGGGTGCCTAACTTTGTCTACAGAGGAACAGGGCAATTTTTTAAATGGTCATTTCAGCCATTGTACTTGACATGTAACTGTTCTAAGTGCCCCTTGCTTGTCCATTACCTGGGCTACCTGGGCCGGAACAAGTTTTGAAATAACATACTATTCACCTCACATCCACATCTTGTGACCTTAAAGGCCTCACACAGCTTCTGACGCCGAATGCTGTACATTTGCCTCCCCTGAAAGTACCTATAATTGTCGTCATTATGTTTCCTGTAGAACTATTGGTTTAATTGAGCCAGAAATGAGCTAATGCTTTGATGCCGACAAGGGGACGGCATACGCCCGTGGATCCTGGTTACAGGCCCTCGGAACGAGCACAGAAGGGGTGTAGAGAAGACTCTAAGAACTTAATAGCTCTGTTTACACCTGCCAAACTGCTTGTTCATCTTTTTTTAACTCTAAATGTCATTCCGACGGCCATGGAGGTTGAGTGCTGTCAGACCCGAATGCACTGTTGGAGCGGGCTGCGTGATTTTAATAGAGTTCGGCCCATGCCTGATCCTCCTAAATGGGTAATTGCGTGGACCAAAAGGAGGGGGTTATGTGGACTTTGGCCAGCGCAAAGAGCAGCTGAACTAAAAGGATTGAGAAAACCCCATTGTATAACTGCTGTCTACAATGAATAAGCATATTACAAGCTAGAAAGTTGAATCACAAACCATAGAAAAGTGCTAAATTTTGCAATATTCCAGTTGTTTTTTCCTGGGACTTTGTTGGAATGATGGTCTGCATCTGTTCTGCTTTTCTAGTCTTTTTAAAGATATTACTAAGTTGTTTTTCTCATTGGAAACATCTGAGAAGCAAAAGAACAACAGAAATGTCTCCATTTGCTCTCCAGTTAATCTCATTGGTGTCTAGAAGAAACAACTGAGATTTCAAAGAGAGTTCTTGGTAAATGTTGACCTGATCCTAATGCACCAAATAGACATTAGGCAGTTCTTTATTGCACTCTCTCAAATGGCTAAACACAATGCCTTTTTTCCCAGAATGCAGTGCTTCTAAAAGGCTTTTATTGTTTAATGGTCCCATCCCCATGATGAAGAAGTCCCAATGGGGTTCTTTCTCTCTCTCTATGGAAGTCTCTGCAGGCTTAACAGGCCAATTAGACACCAGCCAGTTTATTAATAAACACATCTGCGGGGAAGGTGGGCCCTGTCTTCTCACCACAGGTCTTAAGGAGCTGCTGCTGGATGCTGACAGTCCCCTGCTGAATCTGAGTACCGCCGTCCTTGCTGTTGCCCTTTAAACTGATCTTAGCCTGTTTGTCTTCTAGTGAAATGATTAAGGCTTGTATTTGAGTTGAAAGCTGGGAAAATTGGCACTAAATCAGCACAAAAGCCAGCTCCCATCTAAAATTTGAAAAGATTTAAAAAAACATTTCAGTTTCAGGCCACGCACTGCCTGATGATAACGCCGATTAAAATTAAACGGTCTGGAAGTTTTTCAATAGCATATAGTGTAGTGCACCCAGTGCACCCTTATTGAACAGTACAGTATGTACTGGGAGATTTTACTCTGGAGATTTTGGTGAGGGCTTACCTTCATTTGATTGGTTTGCTTGGTTTGTGTAAACGTGAAAGTTGTAATAAGAATAGTATAAGTATGTATAACAATGGCGTGACTATAGATCTGGCTTCTGAATGGTCCAGACAGCTGTACATAATCATAAAATAGCCTCTAATATGTGCGAATGCGGAACATAAACAGCACAGACGTTGGAATCGTCTTGGCATTGGCTAAAAGTTTTGTCTTTCAAGATTTACTACAATGACAATGGCTGGAGAATAGGCCTATGTCGCAAAATCTGATGCCACCACTAGGATTTATAAGTAAAACTACCACCCTAATTTGAAAAATAAACTTTGTAGGCCTCATTTGTTTATGTCTAACGTATACGACAGTTTTACCATATAAACAATGTTCAGATTGCGTATTTTCTTGAAGTACGACTATAGAGAGCAGATCGTTCAGGCGAAATCTGATGTTACACATTTTAATGCTTTTGTAGACAAAAAGTGCTGTTGGAGTTTTTCAATGGATGCTTGTCGTGGACATTTAAGCCAAGTGCAAAGGATTTGATTCATCTCGTGATAGCTATTTCATAACAAAGATATGAAGTCCCGTTTAGATTTTTGCATGTTATTTTCACTCCCGAAAAAAAATTAAAATATTGCTAATGCTGGAGCATCTACAGTATATACTAAAACCAACACAATAGATTGACACTAAACCTTTAGAGCTTTCAAATGATGTATAATTTGTTATCGTTCTTAATATTATTAGACAGAATTCTATGTAGTAAACGTAAACCATGTGACCAAAGTGAAGTCAAACCCGAGGTTAACTGAAATCTTACCAGTTTTTGCAATATTGGTTTAATAGACCTAATGTAGCTTAAATTTGACCAGTTTGGCAAATTATAGACAAGGACTAATTTAGACACATTATATTTAATGTTACTGTGAACATTTTACCCATACGACAAACATAAACAAGGTGGCGGTATCATGGAAAATGCTAGGAACGTACAGTTTTTGAATGAATGGGGTGACAAATACAAGAAACGCGAAACTAAAACTGCATAAAGTGTGAAAACTGCAAAACAAGGTACAAACTATTTAACATTATTACAGTTGCAACAGACACTGACCAATTTGCAAAGCTGCAATGACGCAGACCATCATACAGACTAATCAATAACTTTAAAATCACGAGTTTAGCCCTTACCTGACAAGCAAGAGGTGGATTTATTTCCCTGTAATCAAATAAGCACTGGGTCTACTATGACCCCACTGACAGTTCCTGACAAATTTTTTGCCAAAGGTTGAAAAAAAGATTTAATGATCATCATCAATCAAAGAGCAACCAAAGAGAGTGTTCTAGCCGACCCAGAAATGTCAAAGTATTCTTCAGTTCCGGAGCTGCAGCCGGGAGGCCCGGATTTTAAAATGTATCGGCAAGCTATTGGTTTTCTAATGAGGTGCATGTGAGAAAGTTCCTAAAGAAAGTAGAACATTTCTTTTGAATGCAGATGGTAATCTATCATATGAACATGAACCTATCATATGACAGGAGCAAGGTGCCATTAGTGAAGTGGACTAAAGGTACAGTGAAAAAGTTGGATAAGATCTGGGACTTGGAGCTGTATTTGATTATTTAATGCATTGGATTCTATTTAAGGTACACTGAAATAACTACATGTGTGCAATATCCACTTGGATGGCGAGACAGTAAGTGCATTTACATGCATTTTAAAAGTTAGATTTCTATCTTTTAAAATGTCATGTTGCGGACTGATCTCATGAAATGGCGTATGTATGACACCAATTCGTATTTCCATTTTTGGCATGCTATCAACACGCATAATTGCTTTTCAGCGTGTTTATGAACGCTGTTGACTTAACGTTACATTACTGTATATATAAAAATATGACGTACGTACCCCGTCCCCAACCACATCCCTAAACCTACCCGTCACTGGGGTTAAAACAATTTCCAAGTCTTACCCTACCATCCTAGGAAAAAATTATCGCTATATACATTTTGCTTCGTTTCGCATGGAAATTTAACGGCGTGTACATGCACGTGGAATCACTCGGACATTTAACAGCGTAAACATACACGCATATACTCAGATAGCTCAAAATGCGTATAGATAACACGCCACTTGACTAGAAATTGGCGTGTGTGTTTACGCAAAAGTCATGATGTCATGTTGCTACTTCAGCTAAAATTAGTCTGGTTTTTGCCAAGTTGGTGATTGGTGACCAACGTAAGGTGGTTGTAGCTTGACTTTGCTCGGCATGTAAACACAAAATAGTTGATTATGCATCGGTGTCTTCATGTACAAATTGGACTGAGATGATTATAAATCTACATGTAAACTACAGTCAGAAATCTCATTGGTTATCAACATATCTCACTTGCATGAATTTGTCGCATTACAAATAGTCACCAGAAATCGGCAACTACTCTACCATTGACAGTGAACTTCAGGTCGGTTTGTCAGAATGAGCGCCCCTACTAAAGCACGATACCTAACAATAAGTGTTTATAGGGACAATTGAGAAACTTCTCCTTATGAGAAAACATTCACTTAGCGGAATCAAACCAATTCCATTCTCTAACAAACCCTGAGCTAAAGGTTTCCTCTTGTTCACAGCGGACACAGAGCATAGCATGCGAGACGAATTGAATCTGCACAAATGCCAGTCGCTTCCTGCTGGCACGTTTGCCCCATCGGCACTCCTCTTGGTTTTTATCCAGTCTCGCACGACTCAACCCCCAAATACACGTAGCAAAACACTTTTCAAAGACTACCATGGTGTGACAATCCTGGGCATGGTTTGTTGGCACTGGAGGCCATCCAACCCGTATCACTGACTGCCGCAGACAAAAACAACAGTGTGCCGTGGAGTGAGTGGTGTCACTTCCTGTCAGAAGGCCAGGAGAGAAGAGCATGGAGACTGTATATATGTCAGGAATGTGTGTAAACAGATGAAAATATGCTACTCAGAAGAGGTCTAGGGAGCATAGCGTAATGTTCAAGTAAACTGCTGAAATGCCATAAGCCATTGAGCGCGTGCGATGAAAAGGATGCTGTCAGCCTGTGTTGCACTGACGGAAATCAGAGCTATGCTCAGGTAGCTGACTAAGTAATGAAGCCTATAACTGGGACAATTTGACTGATTTGCACCTAAGCTCAAGTTTTTTTTTTTCTTTTTTTTTCTTTTGATAAATAGTTGTATGCCACAACATCTGCCACATAGGATTCTGAAGTTTGATTTCAGTGATATATTATTAATCTACTTGTAAAAAGTCTCACAGCTTCCTGCCCAAAAATGTGGCAAAATTTTGTTTGAAATTCTTTGTGAAGAGAGCTCACGCCTTGTGGTCAAACTCGATTGTGTCATAGTATTTGGACTGTGCATTGGACCTTGCAGTGGAAACCTCTGTATATTTACGTTAGTTCATGAAAAAATACATCCGTTCATCATGTGTTTGTGTTAGTTCAGAGTGCATTAACTAATGTTCACAGATACAAATTTTGATTTTAATAATGTATTTAGTGCTGTCAAACGATTAATCGCATCCAAAATAAATCTGTCTGTCAGTCATGTCATATAATAGAGGTCTATGGCTACCACCTCAAAGAGCATGCACAGAGAAGTCCAAATTGAACATGATTTAATGACTCATAAATGTAAGTACACATTGATGGCCCAAGACACGAAACGAACGGTTTGTGTGAGAAAACAAACCTTATTTATATCATTTTTACCTCTTGTAATCACAGTACGTCCAAGTACTCTGAGGGCGAGGAAAAAAAGTAAAAAAAAAAAAAGTACCTGTAAATTTAAAGTGAAATAGTGGCGGCAGTATTTCCAACCCTTTACTGAAATTTTACGGTTTCAACAGCTTTTCCATTTTACAGCTGTGCTGTAATTAAAAATGTATCTATATTTAACTTTTTAAATATGAACCAATCAGGAATGAAACGGTAGGCCTACTAGCTGAATTTAATCTTTGCTTGTGGGCTCTCAGTCCTGCTGCCAGGTTGTTATGAGCCAATCACTCGAGCCGTGCGAATGCCATGTGACTAATTACACTCTAGCCCAGGGAAAACATCATGACAGTGCTGATTGGCCACAAGAACACACACAACCTCAGGCCCTTTATAATGAGCAACCATCCTGAGCTGTAACAACAATGCAAAATTACAGTCCATTAATTGCTTTTAAAAGGAAGAATAATGAAATATTTATAGTGATTTATAAAAATATAAGTCCATTAATTGCTTTTAAAAGCAAGAATAATAAAATATTTATAGAGATTTAGAAATATTTATAGCGATTTAAAAACGATTACAGCCTTTAGTTTGTTAGAATACATGTATACTGTTGAAAGATGAAAAGATGCCCTTTTTCGTTCTTTTTTTTCTTTTTTTGCCGCCAAATGGTGTTGTTACAGTATACCAGAAGGGGCTAATAAGATCATGCTAACCAGTAGGCGCGTGCAAACATCAGAAGCCCCTTTTCCACCAACGCATTTTGAGTGCCGGTTCGGAGCCGGTGCCTGCGCGCGAACCAGTTCCTTGTGTTTCGACAGCCAAAGAACCGGTTCGCGGCCGCGA
>JAOTRC010000015.1:13814363-13825958 GCA_027497675.1 Cyprinella lutrensis | reverse complement strand
AGGTATGCATCAGCTCGTCTTAGTTAAGGGAATAACATAGTTTAATATGAAAACTGGTGGAGTATTCCTTTAAGTGATCAGATAAAACATTGTATGATCCATCATTTAACACACACAACCCCCAAAACAGGCTTCATTGTGAGTTCAGTGAAAACAAGGATGCACCGATACTGAGCTCATGTACTCGCAAAAGCGACAGTGTGTGTACAGTTTTTGTGTCCAGGCAAAGAAACACCGACAACAGAGATTAGACTATACTGGGGATAAATATTAAAGGCTGTCTATGAAGTAAATACATCTTAGCGGAATATTAAACAAAATATAGTGCACAAGCTGATAAGATAAAAGTGTGAAGTCGATTGAGCTGGTCGAGCTCCTTCCTTGTTCTCAGACGTCAGTGGAAAGTTTGTAGTTCAGTCGGATGTCAATGGAAAAGAGAGTAGAACGAGGGATGTAGATTATTAACGTTAACTCTCTGATGTATAATGAGACATATATATATATATATATATATACACACACGCACACATACACACAGTTATAACCCTACATTATTACTGCTGGTAGTTTTTGTTGTAGAAAACATTTTTTTCCCATGGTGTCTAAACTAGAGATGGGCATTTTTCAGAAATATTGCATTCGAACATTCGGACTCATTAAAATCGAATATTCGTTATTTAAATGACGTTCAACGAAAAATATGTTATTTTTTATTTTTATATTTTTGTCACCATTTCTGAACAAGATTACAATCAGAACTGGCAGACAATACAATGCTGAATAAATTTGTAGTTTTTTTGTTATTTCTGTATCAAAATGTATTTTCGGTGCTTCAAAACATCACCAACCCACAGATGTCACATGGACTACTTTGATGATTTCTATTTCCTTTATGGACAATACATTTTCAATGGAGGGGCCAAAAGCTCTCGGACTAAATCTAAAATATCTTAAACTGTGTTCCGAAGATGAACGGGGGTCTTAAGGGGCTTGGAACGACATGAGGGTGACTCATTAATGACAATTTTAATTTTTGGGTGAACCATCCCGCTACGCATGAAAACATATTTGATGAACAAATTAAGCCAAACGATATGATTTATATTCTTTTGGTTTCTTTACCAAAACATTTACAAACTACAAATGCAGAGAAAACACAGGTATTGACAAATCCCAAAAAATATTATCAGTATCGTACACATCCTGGAAAAAGTGGTATCGGTGCATCCCTAATTGAAAAGCAAAGTAACCTCCCAAAACAACCTTAAATAAACCAAAGACCCACCAATAATGCTAAACCCTCCCCAATGTTACCAGCAGAAAAGGCGGTAAATTTGAAAAGCATCATGCACGATGGGTACTTACTCCCCGACATCATCCTGATCGGCGAACTCTTCGTCATTGAAGCCAAACTGCTCAATAAAATTGGACGTCATTTGTTGCATCTGATAATCAGAAAAGGCCTGGCAAACCCAGGACCAATGATAATGATATAGTCTTGACACTACAAAGAAGCTTCATTTTAAAACAGCTGATAGCAGTTAAGCATGTTGCGCCAAAAAAGCATTAAAAGGACTAAAACAACCAAATTAACAGTTTCAATAGAAGGAATTAGTTGTAAATTAACAGTTCTACAAACATATTAGCATGCAGATAGCAGCTTTTATGAGCTCATCCAGGCACAGACTTACTTGCTGTAGGGAGGAGTCCTGATGAAATCCGCTGTCTTTGAAATCTACCTCATCGTCGCTGGATGAGTGTATGTGGTGCGTGTTAACCTGAGAATGGAGGAAAGCGATAGGGAAAATATAGTTTAGATGCCAATTATGCTATCAAAGCTACCTTTAGGCATCAGCAACCAATGAATAAACTGAACACACTTACTAAGTCTACAGTGTTTTTCTTGTTTGTATCTGCTAGCTGTCCTGATGTAAAGGCCTCCCATCGTTCCCTGTCCTCCTCTGAAAGCTCTGCAAGTGAGGAAATATGAGTGGAAATGGCTTTGAAAATTAATTGCATAAAAAAATGTTAATGCTGCCAAACAAACCTGAGATGAGCTGCTGAATTTGTGCCCCATTGGGGCCCTTGTCACTGTTATGGACTATAGAGTTTGCTATTCTGGTCAGGTGACCCATGTAACCTCTCCGCCGCCCACCCTCGGCCCTGAAGAAAGAAAGGAGGATGATTCAGTAAAGGCCTCTCCGGACAAAAATCACAGAAGAGTAAATGAGGATGGTTCCTCTTCTTCACATGTAGCCAATCAGATTTAGGAGTTACTTACTGCTCCTTCTCATTTGAACCCCAGGCATCGAGAATTCTTTGTATTAACTGGCACTTCTGAAAGAGCTGCAGGTCATAATGGAGAAGAATACATTAAACTTTGATGTGTGAAGCAAACAGAGTGTTTCAAAGAGCGAGCGGGTGAAAGGGATGGAAAAACCCACATGTTTAATAAGGATGTTTTCTCTTATGGGCTCTTGGTCGTTATCTCGGTTTATTTCAGGAGATTCGCTTTGGGTTGAAGGCATCGCTAAGATCATCGCCGTACAGATTTCTACTTGTGTGTGTAGGAAATTATTCCATAAGTATTTGAAGTACATGTCCTGTTGACAAACAAAAACATTTTATTTTAGAACATTTATGGCTATAGAGCAGATTCTATTGTATATAAACATCCTTTCTGTCCAACTGTAATGAGTATATCAAGTTTCCGTGTGACCAATTATAAAACAGCATATACAGTAAGTATAAATTAAGATGGCCAGAAACACATTCAAAATGTATTTCCAAAGTCAAAATTGTATCATTTTATTCAGCAAAGCTATAGTGCATTATGTTGATCAAAATTAATAGTTAAGACAAAAAAAAAACTATTTAAAAATGTTTTTAGTTCTTTTGAACTTTCTATTCAAAGCGATTCAAGCTTTTCTCAAAGCAAAAAGATATCACAGATCTCTTAACTGTGACTCAAACACTCACTAGTATGACTCCCAAAGTGTTGAGGGCAATCAGCTCCTGGTTGATGATATGAGTGTTGGTCTGAAGAAGGCTGGTCACTAGTCGCACCACATTAAGACGAGTATTTCCCACCGGTGGATCCAACTGTCCCCATGTGGTGTTCAGGACTGTTTTCTAATGTGAGGAATAAAAAAAAAAAACAAGTCTGAAAGACCTACATGAAATACTAAAAAAATAAAAAAATTCACATTTACTGAAATGCAAGGCTAAAAGTTTCATTGAATTTAATACAATCACAGCATATGCATGTATAACAAGCTATTCTTTGAAAGGGTACGATTCAGCCAGGTTATATTCGTACAGGAACAAAGTCTTGTTGTCTAAAGCTTAATGTAATTAGGAATTTGGAGATTACAGTCTAAGTGAGGTCAGCTGATTTAATGTGCCAAAGTTGCAACACAGTGTTTTCACACTCACCTTTGGGGGCTCGAGCAAAAGCTGGTGAAAATCTTTCAGTCTTGGTCTGACGGCATCTAGAATACTCTGATTGACAGAGAATGATGGGTGGTTCATTCCAGGGGGGCAAATCTCCAGATGGCCTTCAAACCTGAAAGGGAAAACCAAGAATGATTTTCAGACACACTGAAAATTCACCCTCGCTCCTGAAAAATGCTAAAATGTACTTACGCTGGTCTTCGTGTCTCAAAGAGAGTAAGGAGAATCTGGATTACACTGACTATGGCAGAATCGTTCTTCTCTTTGTCGAAAATGTTTGACAGCAACTGCTCTACTGTCTCTTGTCTAAATAGAAAAACAAACAGTCAATTCAGTACTACAGTTTTAGCATGGCAGAAATTAGAGAGCCTCAACCTTATTCCCACCAAAAATACCACTTTATGAAGTCAATAGTAAGAAATGTATCGACATGGACAAACTTACTTCTCCAAAGTGGCCAGCAGGGGGTCAGGCTCCGAGCAGCCCTGTACTTGGAACATTTGATCTCTGCTCAGCCGAATAATCTCACAGAGCGACTGGGACGCGTTTGAGTGTCTCTATGTTAAGGGAACAAACAATTACTGTTATGCAGCTAGAGTAAGGATGGGTCATCAGCTCTCAACAGTAAGAGACAGCCCGGCACGCATTTCAGTTGAACTTTCCACTGTCTCCACCAAATTTAAGAAATGTAAGGTTTTTGTTTTGTTCGTTTCTTTATTGGACTTCACTTACATCCTCATCTTGTGATGGTTGTACCATGTCAACCAGCCGCTGTATAACTTTCTCTTCATTTAGCCACTGCAGGAGAACAGATGAAGAGGAAACTGTGAGGTGGTATTATGATGACAGTGAGTGGATTAAATGAGTAATCCGTGATGAATTTCCTGCTGTATTCAAATGAAAAACATCCAAATCTACAAAACGAAACTGTGCATGCACAAAACCAAACCGCTTTACCTCAACAAAACAGAGACATAGCATCATAGAAACCTTAATATCCATTCATGTAGGTACGATAACTCACATTTAATACATCTTGTCTAAGCTGCTGTGGCTCAATGCAAGTGAGCATCCTGAGCAGAAGGTCCATAATGGCAGAGGTCCCTATGTGTTTGATCATCAGATCCACAAAGTCTTCCCTCTTCCTGAGGAACTCCACGATCTAGAGGGAGAAAGGAGATTTAGCTCACCTTCATGCCTCCATATCGTCCTCAAAACAAACCAGTACGCCTGATCACGTACCTGCTCTGGTTTCCTCCCAATAAGGATGCTCAGGACCTTGCTGAAAAAACTGGCCAGCAGCGGATTGAGGGGAGGCTCATTCTGTAGGAAGCTGTAGAGTTTCATCAGTAAACTTTCATCTTCACCCAGCCTGTCATTGATCTGGCCAACGTCTGAGGTCAGGAGTTCACAGGATATGTTGGGATACCTTTCCATGAAAAAGACATGCAATTAAACATCTAAAGTTAACAATGAGTCAAATTCCCCTTAGTTCAATGTACCTTACAACATGTCTTTTTTTTAGCATAAATGTTTCAGCAAGCATCAAACACATTCTTACTTATATTTGATCTTCTCCTCCACATCATCGTTGGGCTCCTGGGTGATGTAGCCCACGAGATCCTCCATGCACGGTGGCCTCACCAGGAAGTCCACAAGCTTGTGGTTCTGAGCCTTGCACTCCTGTAGGACGTCCTCCTCATCCATGACCTCTGTCAGCGTAACGTCATCTTTCTCCAGGAGTGTGTCGATGTGGGACGTCGTGTGCAGATCAAATTTCCAAAACATGGTGCTGCTGAGGAATAAATAAATAGGAGGGGGTGGTTTTCAAGTCAGGTTTTGTTCATCTATGAGTTTTTTTTTATTTACATCGTGACAGTGAAGATGCTACATTTAAAAAGGCTTACCTGAGAGTAGCAGAGACCAGAGAGTAAAAACTCTGATTAAAAATAAAATAATGCTTGTGCTCTTTGGGACTTCTGGCCCATTACAGGCACCACAGGCGGTAGAAACTGGACAGACCCTCAAGTAAAGGATACATGCAGCAGAAATGTCCTCTGCCACAGCAAAAACACTCAACACACACCTAAAACAGAGAACAGACAGGATTGAGAGTGTTACGTACATTAGCCATCGGTAAAGAACAGTGAAATGCATCTCTCCTCTAACTAAAACATTTTAATCACCCTCGCTAGTCATTAGTCACAGCATTAAAAAACAAATATATCTCAAAACACATGCTGTTAACAACAAGAGACCCTTCCAGTTTGTCAAATAGACATTTAGACAACTCCAAAATGTTTAATCAATTCTAGTTCTATCAATGGAGTATGATTTAATACAGAAAGAAAGCACCAGTTTACAATGTCAAAACAAACTGTAGTTTTGTTTGTGGGGAAAAAAAGCCAAACAAGTTCAACCAAACAAGTTCCGTTATGACACTGACAACCTAGCAACACAACAAAACAGTTGCACTAATACCAGACAAACTATTCTGATCAGTCTTTAATTATCACTACCTCAATGTGCACATGACTTTGTGGTTTCATTTTCCTTTCAGTTAGTTTTTCTTTCGAGTAAGGCACAGATGACGGAATATCTCAAATAAAAGATTAAATTATAATACCGAGTTAAATCCAAATATGACCATTTGACAGCTCTGGCATCAAATTATTCTAAATGAATAGAGACCAACACGCAGCTATGTATTATTAAGGGTATCCAACAGTTTTTTCAGTCTGCAAGGTGGATGGACACACACCACTGAGGTGAAAGGTTACAATGCTGGCAAGCAGCCATCTGGACTTTCATGAATGGTTAAGAGGAAGGAAAGCTTATTAATAGACTAAGGGAGTTGAGCTAGGCTCACTCGAAAGAGCTTTGACATTGGCCTCCATCCATTCTCAAGTAAACATGCTTTCCGTCAATTTACAGACTTTTAAAAACATCCCAAATTCTTCCTAAAACTCCTTCAAAAAGAGCTTTTGCTACAAAAGTTTGTGATCTCAATGTCACAAATAAAATAAGCGTTAAAACTAGGGGGGTGCGCGAATATTCAATCTAGAATTATTCTCCGAAAAACAAAATACTATTCGAATTTAACTACGTCGCTTTGCTGCCCGTAAATGCAGTGAATCCATGATAAATCACAAGCACTAACTTGCAATTATAATTAAATGCACTGGGTGGCGCTGTGGAGTGTTAACAAGTTTGAGAAGTTTGGTATTACTTGAAAATGATCTTACTAAATGGAATTACTTTTGATCAAATTAATTAATTAATCTGAGTTATATCATCACCATGATGAGAAATCACATTGAATCCAAACAGTCAAATGAGGAAAGTCAGCTGACCGTCACTGCGTGACAACCGAGATGATAACTTATCTTAGCTTAATGATTTTGAAACACACTTCCATCAAGTTTTGTTGAACTTGAGGGAGACCGGTTTAAGAAGAGAAAACGTAAAGTGCTGTTACAAACTTAGAACACCGATATCTTTGTGTCTTTGAAACGTCTGTCAGCAAAGCTCATGTTATCACTCGAGCATAAATTGCTAGCGACGCCCCCGCATGTGGATATTATTGTTTTTCTCAATAAAAACACGATAATCATATGCTGACTCAAGTGTGTTTGTGTACGTTCTGTACAATATCAGGTACAATCTGCTATATTACGCTTTTTCCCCATTCGCGCTGCTTGAGTATGCTTTTATTAATGCTTTTGTTTTTTTTTATATATTTTTTGTTTACACATATGCTTACTGTTTAATGATTTGAACTAAAAGAAAACGAACATGTATTGTAAGCTTGTTGTGCATATTGCCTAATTGAAAGCTTGTTCAGAAATGGTGACAAAAACGTAAAAAAGAAAATAAACTATAAAAATAACATCTTTTTCATTAAACGTTGTTTAAATAAACAAATATTCGATTTTTATGAGCCTGAACATTCGAAAGCAATATTTTTAACATTTTTGTTGTGCATATTATCATTGCTTAAAAAAAAGAATTAATAGCCTATTGATACTTAGTTACTGGGTATATCAACAAATACTCTTGACACAAAATGAAATGGCAAACACTACTGTTCAAAAGTTTCAGGCAAGTACACCTGTTTGCAGAAACTTTTATTCAGCAACCCGAGGTTGCAATAGATTGATCAAAAGTGACAGACTTTTATATTATATAGGCCTAAAGTCATTTCAAAATAAAATGTAAGCTTTTCTATTCAGCAAAGAATCATGCACAACTGTTAAACACATATTTTATATATATATGTATATATATGAAAAGATTTCTGAAGGATCCTGACACTGTAGACACTGAAGACAGCTACGAATTCAGCTTCACCCTTACAAGAATAAATTACATTGTAAAATTGATTTAAAAAGTTATTTAAAATTGTACATTTTGTTCAAATAAATGCAGCCTTGGTAAGCATTAGAGGCTTGTTTCAAAAATCCCACCTACCCCCCAAAAAAATGTTAATGTAAAAGTAAAAAAAGAGAATACTAGCAATATCATCAATCAAAATGACAGATCATGATGATCTGCTGCACTTCCTCCAATTCTTAACTCAAGTCAACAGTGACTTGCCAAACAGAACCTCTATAATGATATGCATCCATTAAAAAACAGTTTTTTTCTCGATTAGCCTAGACAACCTGAACCATACCAATACTATGCATAAAGCTGACATACGAAATATTACAGAAACATACTTTTGGTTAATAAACTTCTATGACAAGATAAGGATTTTGTTTACTAATAGAATAACTTTTCCCACACATCCAGAATTAGGCAAAATCCATTTCATCTTTAAAGTCTGAAAATTTCACTGACTGCTGTAAAAGTCTCAATTATTTAATGTAAACATATCTTGGTGGTCGAGAACATCTATTACAGACACTCGCTTTGAAATGAATGTCATCTATTTATATCACATTACACCAAAATACCATTTCTACTGAACTGTGATGAAGGCAGAGACTAGTAAATCACAAAGCTAGATGTGATATTTTAAGGCACTGACACCCGGTATAAATCTTTCCAGGTTCACTTTATCTAGTGCAAAAGTTTGAAGAACAACATACTACACTAGATCTTATATACCTGCCAGTTACCATTCAGCTGGAGCATTGCAACTCTGAGATGAAGAAAGTCCTCGTGACTCCCTCTCAGGGGCTATAAAAAGTGTTTCCAAACCTCTCCAGCATCCCAGAGGCCACAACAACACTACTACCACCACCACAAGTCCTCCAGTTGCACTCAAAAGTCTGCAAAGATGATCTGCATGAGTGAACTGCCTTGTCAAACCACCTAGATTGTCTTTTACAAGGGATCTACTCATGCTAACAGTTTAGTAAGCGGTTTCATTATAAAATCACATCACACAATAAACAGCTGGAAGGTTTTAGCTGTGTTTATATGGATGTGGCAAAATAAATGCAAAGATCTGAGATCTGTATTATAGTAACCAACTCCACAGAGCTTGATGACTGCTTAAAATCTAGCAGCTACAGTGAAATAAGATTATTTTAGAAAGGGTATTAAACCCAATGTTGAAGATTTTAATTGATATAACCAAAGTAACGTTATTTGAACTATCATTATTAAACACATTTAGAAATTTCACTTATATGAAAATGAAAACATTACCTAAAACACTCGGTTTGGTCTCCAAAATAAGACCTAGACGGGGTTTCTCTTGGTGTTTTGGTGATGTCTCAAAACCCAGTGAACTGCCTGCCTAGACAGCATTTTTGGACACCACAAGCCCGCTCGAACATTACAATAGAATCTTCGTAAGCAATCATATTGCCCCAAAATGTTGTCTGTGTGGACAATTCACAAATATTTTGATACACAGGCTTTGTGTCTCACTTTCTGAAGTTTTTCGGTGTCGGGCCCCGGCATTAGCCGACACTGAGCTTCCGCCAGAGAAATGTTAAGATTTGACACTTTTATATAGCCTGGGTTGGTTTAAATACGCCGTAGCCATATTATATGTAAGGCATAATTTAGTTAAATGAGATAAATGCTGGAAATATAAAGCATTCTGACTCGACAAAACAGAGAAGTGGCAGCTGGCTAATGCTAAGCTACCAGAGAGACACACAACACCAATACGTACCGATTAAGAAAGCGGAATACTGCCAAAGCCCGGCATGAAGACGAGCGAACCTTTGGATTAAACGGTCACCGGAATAAAAAAAGAAAAAACAGGTCGAGGTATGAGAAAATGAGGTGTTTATAATAGATTGTGACAGGCGCGAAAAGAGAGACCATCAGAGTTCACTTTTCAAGATGGCGGCGTTATCAACTTCAACAGCCCCAACCCCCACCTAAGGTAGAGGAGCTGTCGATCAAAATCCACTGCGGCGCGCTGATTGGCTACAGTGGACGCCAGTTAAAGCAGAGGTTAAAGCTAATCGTATATTTAATCTCGGACCGTGTGAGGTAAAACGTCGTGTAAACAAGGGTGATCTTTAAAACACAATTCACTTTGTTGCAAATATGAAAAGTGTTCAAACCATATCTTTTAGAAGCAATATTTAAGTGAAACTAAATAATTAATCACGCCCACACGACCTAGAGCCAATGGTATTTTAGGTCGATTTAAAATCGCTCGTCTGATTGGCTCTAGAGAATGCCAATCAAATGCCGATTTCAAAACTAAAGTACGGCGATATCAAAACGCACATAATGCTTTATCTTACCTTCCTTATGAGAGCTTGTCCCTTGAGCTGAGTTCTTAAATTTCATCATATCCAAAATATAAAGACGACGGATTTGTAGTTTCTTCACAATTTTACACAGAGCACCTCGTTCACAGTGTCGCTTTCTGCCTTAACCGGCTCGTTACTTGCAACGCCCTAGCAACAATAAGACGTCACAGTGATTGACATGCAGATGCTCCAATCAGCTACGAGTGCGTGAACCACATATTACTGAATGGAGCAGCCAGATTGGAATTATTTGCCAGAAAGGCATTTATTTCAAATGGCTCATCAACATGAAATTTATTACATAAAACAGGAGTTTAATTCACACCAACCCATAGAGTATAAAATAAGTGTGATTTTAAGATTAAGTTCGTGCAAAAACAAACAAACGAATGAACGAATGAATGAACGAATGAATGGTTGAATAGTGAATTATTATTTCCTAGTGAATTAAACTATCCCTATAAGAGAACTTGAACTATCTTTCTTTTGTTTCTCTGTATTTTTATGTTTCTATTTCTAGTGCCCTTTTAATAAAATATGGGTCAAAAGGTCAGGGCCCCCTTTTTATGCTCTATAGACTGTCCATAGTGCAGACAGGCAATTACGGGTTTAGTGTAGCATGGCAAATGGGATCTGACGTATGACCCTTATGTTAAATGTGAGGCATAAATCTACAGCATCAGGCTGTGGAACTGATCTGTTACAGCTGATGACGGCTGTATTTCAGACATGCAAGATCTATCTTCAGTTGCTTGTTCCATAATCATAACAAAATCTGCAATGGATTCATTGTATAGAGTAAAAACAGCCATATTTAATGTGTTTCACATGTGTCAAATTAACCCTATGATTCCTCTGTGTTTCCGATTACGGACTGCCATGAGCTGACGTGGGTTTCTATGATAAAAACCATCCTGCCTCTGCTAATCAAAGATCATGTCATGAAAGTTGTGGAAAACGAATGTTAAGACGCACTGTGGACTTTGGGGGCTGTGAGAAAATGTTTCTCATGCCATCTTTCATCAGACAGAGGCAGTTATCACGATTACACAGTCTTGTCAGGTATTTTGTTCTCTTCATATATCTTTTGAATGTACTGTCTGCACTCAGATGAACAACACTGAATGGAAGGAAACTTGAAGCTCTGCACAAGAATTGCCTGGAGAATGATAATCTTAGGGACAATTGTTTAATTGGGGTTATTAATCACAGATTAGTTTGCATGATGCTTATACATATTGGGCTCCAATCTGTGTTATTTTATTGAATTTTTTTTTTTTTTTTGTAAAGGCAAAAATAAAATATTTCTACATTAATTTTCTATGATTTTTTAATTTAATTTAATTTTTTTTTATAGTTTTTATAATATTTATTTTTTTTAGTTTTAGTTAAGAATGACAACAATTTATATATA
>JAOTRC010000015.1:13779007-13790528 GCA_027497675.1 Cyprinella lutrensis | reverse complement strand
TGTTTTTTTTGTATTTTTTATCAAATAATTGCAGCCTTGGTGAGCAGAAGAGACTTCTTTTAAAAACATAAAAAATCTTACCGATCTAAAAACTTTTGACCGGTAGTGTATATAGATAGAGAGAGAGAAACAGACATAGATAGAGACAGAGACATAGATAGAAACAGACAGAAAGATAATCTAAATAACAAAAATAACACTAATTCCAAAATCTTCCATTGAAGGGGAGAAAATTATGATTTCTTGATTTCTTGATAAACTAAATTTTGACAAGAGACATCCGTTTTCTTTGTTGTCTAAAGGACTTAAGTGTGTGTTCACGCATCAAAACGTTCGGACGCTGAATGTGAAACCGTAACATACACATCTGCACTTGGATGCCAAACCCTTAGGAGTCACCTGCCAGATTTTTTCAATTACCCAGTCAAGAATAAAATCCTGCAAAATAACCTCCCCTTTCTGCTTGAGCTTTGAAACATCATACGATTTCACCTGAGGTTTGGCCGGCTCTTCTGACAGGCCGACTCTGCTGTGGATGATATTATCATTTTATCGGTTGTTTGCTTGTCTGGGCCAAGAACAGCACTGCCTTAATTCAAACAGAATGATCGGCCACTCTGCTTCTCTCTCTTTAAAGAAAAAAAAAAGAAAAAAAAAGTCTCACCATTCTGCTTGGTGCTGCGTCTGCACTTCCTTCGACGTTGAATGAGCTCGGGGAGACAGACGCTGAGAAAGTTCCCAATGAGAAATGCTGGCGGATCAAAAAGTGAATGAAAGATGCGACTTGACGGTTTTGAAATTGCAAAAATATTGACTCATGTTCCTGCAGGTCATCCGCTTACAGACGACTCCCACGGGTTACTGGAGTCCTGAGAGGGAAGTTATCATTCCCATGGCCTTAACTGACAGCATCCAACCAGTATGTTTAAACAGTCGGTCTCCGATATTTATTATAAGAGCCACATTTGAGCCATTATCTTTAGACGTCTTGAGAGAAAAAAAGTGATATTAAAATTATATTCTAAATACTTGATGTTCTAACAGTCTGGAGTATACTGTACTGTAAAAATACACACATTCATAATACCGAAGTTTAAATAAATGATCATATTAACAGTTAAATTCAAGTTTTATTGCGTATGTGACCCTTTCAATTTGGACTTCATGCACCATCTCCGAATTTAAGGAGACATGTAGAGCAACCTCACAAAAATGTTTGTATCCTGTTTACTCGATGCCTAAACAAGCCAACATTAGTAAATGCATCAACATCCGGTGGCTTTCTGACATTACTTTCAGATGCCTAACGCTTCTTTGAGAGAAAAAAACACAACCTCACACACCCAGACTCGGGGAGTGGAGCTCTTATGTTTTGACAAAGAGCAGTAAGATGAGAAGGTCAGACAGTCGAGAGGAAATTATTCACCAAAACTGTCACAAATGCTACATTTAAGTTAGACTGCAATAAGGCAGTAGAAACAATAAAAGTGACTCATATTCTATGGCAAAAATAAATTGGCAACACTTTAGTTTAGGGTCAGATTCTCACTATTAACTAGTTTGTGTATTAGCATGCATACAAGTACTGATAAAAAGTCAATATGCTAGTAATAATCCACATATATATGCCTTATACTGCATCCCTAATCCTACCCAGTGCCTAAACTTAACAACTACATTACTAACTATTAATAAGCAGTAATTAGGAGTTTGAAGCAAAAGTCATAGGTTAATAAATTATATGAATATGAAGATCAAATTTAGCCACGTTACAGTGAACATGGTGTAAAAAAAAAGCATTGATTCATCTCAATAAGAAAATTAACACATACATACCCACATATACATAAAGTATACATACACACACAATATTATTTTATTAATATTTAAATTTTCATTGCATATCATAATATATTAAATTATATGATATATTATTAGTTAGTATAATTATTACTAACACATACAAACACAAATTACATATTAATTTATACAATTACTATTAGATAATTAGATTATATGCTATACAAATTACTTTGTTATCCAACATACAATTTACATTTACATTTATTCATTTACAGGGCTCCAGACTAATTTTTCCACTGGTTGAACTGGTGCTACCACTTCTCAGTTGGTCGCACCAGCATTTAATTAGGTCGCACTTTTTTATTTTTTATTTTTTGCTACGTGCCATTAATCAATGCATGCTGATGAATAGTGGTTTTAATGGACCAAAGCTAGCAAAGGCTTTCTGGGTTTCAGCATAAATACCTGTAATATATTAATTATATATTAATCATCCATCCATCCATCCATCCATCCATCCATCCATATCATCATTACATTTTAAAAGATTATTACAATAAGCTAATACAGATTTTCCATTATAAAAGTTAATAGTTGTAACAAAAATCAGAAATCTCACACTCCTTACATTCTGCATTTTATAATAATTTCCTTTTCCTCCGTCGAGTGATTACTCTCATGTAACCGCTGAAAAGACGTAGGAAGGGGCACGCTGTTTTGTGAGAGATTTTCATTTTTTTATGACTTAATTTGTGAATTCGTAATTGTCGCGTTTCACCATCAGTGTGCAATGCGCGTGACGTCTACGTTTGTCAATAAATAAATTGCAAGTGTCTTGTGGAAAAACACTGTAGCCGGAGTCACGCCGACACTGGGCAACTCCGCATCCGAGTCGACCCGGGATAAAAAAGTCCAATAGTGTGTATAATATAAACACTTATTATAGGCGTATCGTCGTGATTCAGGATAAGTCAAAAACACAATTTGGAAAATGGATTCATGATGTAGCCTACTCATTTATTTTGAACATAAGTTACGAACGGCAGCAGCGGATACAATGCAGTTCTGTTGCGCGAGTGCCCACTCGCACATTCTCAAAAAATGGTTGCATATGCGACCAATTTGGTCGCAGTCTGGAACCCTGATTTAGCTAACACTTTTATCCAAAGTGACTTACAATTGCTATATATGTCAGAGCAGAGGTCGCACGCCTCTGGAGCAACTAAGGGTTAAGTGTCTCGCTCAGGGACACATTGGTGTCTCACAGTGAATTCGAACCTGGGTCTCACAACAAAGGCATGTGTCTTATCCACTGCGCCATCACCACCCTGTCTTTAAACCAATTCCAGTCAGTAAACTTGAAGCCTGATGTAGCAGTGTGTGTTTCCGTAATGGCTTGGTCACACAACATTATTTCCACAAACTCCCACCGAAATCAATGGATTCATAATGTTCCTTGACTCGCGTAAACTTTAAACGTTCCCATGCTGATCTGTCTACAGTAGTATGCTGTTCTGCCTGGGACAGCCAAAGGTTTATCTAACCCGAGCAGAAAGCTACAAGTCTCAATTGGCTGTAAATTCAGAAACAATGTGTTTTCTCTGGGGTACATATGGGATGCATTGTGAGCAGACAGCAGAGTCGACAGCTGCCGGTGACTGCTTACCACAACACTGCTGCTGCTGTGTTTTTGGGACCGCTGTTGTATTATGTTAATAATCCGTGAACATCTCCAGAACAGGAGCGGAGAGCTGGGCGACTTCCCCCTTCACCACCCTCCCGCTGACAGATGTGGGACAGTGGCGAACATCCCTCAGGAAATGAGATGGATTGCGGTGACAATAACCAAAGCTACAGGATAGGAATGACTAGGAAAGCTGAGTGAAACCAGGCCAAGGGTGGCAGACGTTACACTTTTACAAGTCTCTCTTGTAACGTGAGAGACATGGAAAGAGTAACCGGTTGCAAAAGCATGAAACACCCATATAGTATTCTAGGCAAATAATTAGAACTGACAATAAACAGCATTTTATGGTCAGTAAGACAACAGATTCATTTACTTTTCGCATTTTAACCCTTCCAGTGTTGCATGAACCACTGCTTTTTAATTTGGTGACATATTGTGAATTTCCTGTTACAAAATATGATAAGATCATTTATATAGAGCTTTCACAGACCCAATAGCCAAAAGCGCTTTACATATTGCCTCACATTCATCCATTCACTCCGTGGAACCGGGGATTGAACCACCAACCTTCAGCTTGTAGACAACCAACATGAACCACTGAGCCACTACCACCCCTAACATACATTGTTAGAAAGGGCTTATCTAATACAACATAAGCATTTTAAACATGTTTTTGAAAACTGGCTCTAAAATTTTATGTTTAATGGATTAACGCAACACACTGCCATGCAATAGGTACAATATGCTTGTCCATATATAAATATGATATCTGATTGGTCCAAAAAATCTAAATATTTTGTGTTTTTCCTTATTCCTACTTTAAACAAACAGAATATTGGAAAGAACACACTATAGACCACATTATTCAGACAAAAACAAGCCAAAACACAATGTAATGTGCATGAAGAAAAAAAATCAAATGTTATGTTTTTTTTTCAAGCAATTATTACTATTTAAGCACATATAAAACACTACATGCACACACAACAATCTATTCATCTACATTATCATGACTAAGAGCCATTTTAAGCATTTCTGCAGTCTGTCAAAGCCCTGCTACCCTGTAAAAAATATTACATTTGAGCGTTTTTGTTTTCTCAAACAATTTCTAAAAAAACTGCATGAGTGAAAGAATTGCTGGATTGTGTGCGCAGAGCTGGCCACAGGAGATGGAAAATATTACGAAAGTCAGGTGTCTTTTATACCCCTATAATTCAAGTGAAACCGTGTATCCTTGGAGCCTGGAACATCAAAGTTTAAGACCTCATGGTGAAACAGCCAGCAACAGCAACAAAACTGTTACCAGGCAATTAACTATAGTGCTGTTTTGCTTGGACTACCACTGGCTCGATTTGGCCCGCACAAAGGCGCAAACTTACAATTCTGTCGCATTTGAGCATATTCTAGTGAGAAAACTAAAGCAGAGACCACTCATCTTACCTACATGGTGGGCATCCATTCTGTTATGGTTTTGTGGCCAATATTCAATTACAGACTAAGTTAAAGATACACAAGGTCAAGATACTGCCAAGTTCAATGTTACAATCCTAGTAATGTTACAAATCATCACTAATATATATTTTAGGGCTCTTCACGTTAATGCATGCAATTATTTCAATTGAATCTAATGCAAATAAATTACTGAAGCATGTGTAATTGTGTCAATAACACATATACAAGCAGTTACAAAGATGCAAGCACCTGTAACCCTTGTAGGTGGGGATTTCTATTCTAACCCTAAAGCCTAATGTACACGAGTCCGAAATTTTCGTATGCGTTTTTTCGTATTCGTGATTCGGTGGCTCTGAATTGTTAAAACACCATTCAAAAACCATTCAAACTGCTTGCTAGGGATGCGAAAAAACGCAGAAAATCGAACCCGATTCGATTTTTTTTATGACAGACCAAAGTTTCGGAGGCAGTTTGCAAGCGTCATTGACATAACGTGAGGTGACGTCGTATTTATTTTTTAACGTGCAAAAATTTCGGAAGCGAATTTATGACTCAGTGCGCAAGGGCCTTTAAACCCTAAAATTTTGATTCTCTGTTTACGATCAGATAATTTTAAGCCACTAAACTCCGGGAAAGTTTCCATATCCAATGATCCAGTAAGCAAATTTAAACAATCAGTCTGCTTGCTACGGATGCGAAAAACGCAGAAAATCGAACCCGATTCGATTTTTTTATGACGTACGAAAATTTCGGAGGCAGTTTGCAAGCGTCATTGACATGACGTGAGGTGACGTCGTATTTATTTTTTAACGTGCGAAAATTTCGGAAGCGAATTTCTGACTCAATGTGCAAGGACCTTTAAACCCTAAAAATTTTAAATTCTCTGTTTGCGATCAGATCATTTTAAGCCACTAAACTCCGGGAAAGTTTCCAATCCATTGATCCAGTGAGCAAATTTAAACAATCAGACTCAAAACAGTGTAAAGTATATTGTCATTGTGTGATTACTTCTAAAGCCTCATGTGTAGCACTGTGTGAAATACAAAACAAAACATCAAAACACAGCTATATAGCCACATAAACTACGAAACTACGTTGCTTGGTTGGCTAAAGCAAACCAGCTTCTCAAAAGTAAAGTTTTGATGGATGAGGATTGTAATCAAAGCAAAGATGACTGCAGTGACGCACATACATCCACATATGTCATCATTAACTAAAACTATTACAAATTGTTCTGGTAACTATTTTTCTGAAAAACAGCTTAAATGTCGCCTGGGCAAGTTTAAGTTGAAATCCTAAAATGACTAAAACTGAAAAATTTACACAACAGTATTACTAAAACTTAATGTGAATTTAATTAAAACACAAAAAAATACACAAACATTAACAACAACACTAAAAAAAAACAAATAAACTACATGGCTACTTAGGTTTCTTACATCTGAAAATATATCGCTTATTTCGGATGTACTACACAAACATAACATGCCAACTTCCTGCCTGGGAAGGAAGTTCTCTGGCAGTCTGCCAGACCTGTGTGGGACATCCATCACCTGTACGAACTCCATGTACACGGAGATGCATTTGAAGCTCACAGCCTCTTCAAAACAGCTTATTCTAACACTACCGTCCAAATCAAAACAGCCCTCACTCTGATGGGCCTTGGATGTGCCGCTAACTCATAGACAAAAGAACTATCATTAGCATGGCCAATGTTTTAGCGAGAGGCCCCTCGCTGGAAAAACCCTGTGCAAATCAAGTTTCACGGCTCCCGCCGGCCACAATGTGCCAGGGCCATTGGAGCAAACGCTTTGGGGGGACTTTAGAGAAAAGCATTATTGATCCTCTTCACACTTATGTTTTTTTTTTTTTTTTTGCCAGCATCCATCAGTAGACGAGCCCTCGGCCACCTCACATCGTTCTGCTGCAAATAAAAGCCCTCTTTCAAGCTGTTGCTTTTCATTGTCACGGTGTTGCCATACTGAAGGGCCATCAAAATGCACTTGAAGATCCATTGTAGTCAAATGGCTTTATTGAGAGGAAAATTAAGACTTTTGGGGAAGGGAAAAGGGGAAAAAAACGTAGCAATTAAGACTTAACAGGCTATTTAAGCAGGGTAAATAGGCATCAAATTTTTTGCAGAGGGAATTTTAGGTTTAGGTATGTGCAAAACTACATAGTTTTCTTAAGACTGATCAGTCCACTAGCCGTTTAGGTAACCCACAGATTAGTTAACAAATATAAGGGTTTTAGGCTCACCTGATACCATTGAAGTCTATAAACTAATCGAACTTACTGCAAACTACTCCCTGATATCCTCTTCAAACCAGTGTAAAAACAGTTTTCCTCAAGAATACTCTCATCTCTACTTGAGACAACACTAAAAAAAAATCCTACCCGTTTTTCGCAAGTTCTGCTTCACTCTATTCTACATATTTGCCTTTATGGGAACCCAGAA
Organism: Cyprinella lutrensis; assembly: GCA_027497675.1. Taxonomy (NCBI): domain Eukaryota; kingdom Metazoa; phylum Chordata; class Actinopteri; order Cypriniformes; family Leuciscidae; genus Cyprinella; species Cyprinella lutrensis. The sequence continues at coordinate 13,783,128 of JAOTRC010000015.1, read as the reverse complement.
GGCACTGCACAATCAGGGTCACAAAAGACTCTGTGAAAGCAGAATCTACACAACTGCCCCACAAAGCGAGGGACTTACTAAATCGAGGACGGCACATCAGTCAAATGAGTTATCTTAAACATCTCTACACCGAGGGGGTGAATTGAGGGGGTCTGCGGCGACATCTAAAGGGTTCAAAGGGGCGGGGTGAGGAAGGGGGAGAGTTTGACTGCACAGTAAATAGGCGAGAACACACGGAGAGAGCGACAGAAATGAAAGCCCCACAATTCCCATACGGTTTAAGAAAGAACCTTCCAGTGCAAAGTGCCAATAATCAAGCCTCCTTTTCAGGCGTGCAGGACCTGAGATGAAAGAGGATGCTCTTGGCACTTTTAGGGATGCACGATATATCGGCCAGCATATCGGTATCGGCCGATATTTGTTCATTTAATGTTATCGTTATCGGCCTGGAAAGAAAATGTGGTCAATATATTAAAGCCGATAAATAATGTATTATTCCCTTCAGCTGAGACACTTGTTGAGCACTGTTTATGTTTTTGATTTTCTTGAAATATGATTGAAATCACAAAAAAAAGGAAAATACGGTTCAATGTTCAGCGCAAGTCTGTCATATCGGCTACAGAAAATTATCATGAGAACATTATAATTGTTTTTGGGATGTTGCTTTTAATGGTGAGACTTGTCAGGCTCACAAAATTTATATAAAAAATTGGATTTTGATTTATCAGCCAAACTATCGGTTTCAGACCCATAAAATTATCGGTTATTGATATAAAAAATGAAAATACGGTTCGTAACACCGTCAATGTACAGCGCAAATCTGTCATATCAGCTAAACATCATTATAATCGTGCGCTTGGGACATGGATTTAATTGTGAGACTTTTGTTTTTGTAATCAGGCTCTCAAAATTAGGTAAAAATTTGGATTTAAGTTTATCGGCCGATATATCGGTTATCGGCTTTCAAACATAAAGAATTATCGGTTATCTGTATCGGCCAAAATTTTCATATCGGTGCATCCCTAACTTGAACGCACCATGAATCTGGTACCAGGTGTGGCTCGGACCTGGGCCGACACTGTAGCTGTCTGGGTTCATATAGAATCTTGAACATTTATGGAACTTTTCCATTACACAAATAGCAGGGAAAAAAACGGTTGATGTTCTTCACTAAGATAAACAGTGGTTCTTTTAAGAACTGGTCACTGAAAGCTTTTTGGGAAGCAGAAATGGTACTTTAATGACATCGCTGCAAACCCCCCCTTTTGGAACCTTTATTTTTACAACCAAATTACGCTCTGGTTACTCGCCACCACAACGGCAGCTAAAGTTCCCCTAATGTATTTCTTGACAATAGAGTGAAAGACAGAAGAAGGGAGTGAAAGAGCATAGAGGTGACAAACGAGCACCTTAGGAGCGATGATTTCATGAATTTTAAAAGCAGGTGCGCTGCCCGCAGGGGAAACAAAGGGTCGGGGCTTTGTGACATACATCAGAGGTGGTGCCTGACCTTCCCCGGCCTGAGTGATGGATGCTATGGACAAAAAGCTGCTGGCAGCTTCAGATTGTGGTTGCACATCCGTTTGAGCTGCATTCCTGGAAGTCTCATCGGACCTTTGTACGGGAGAATTCTGGATCTTTCTAATGGAGAAGGGCTCCTGGGGGAAGATGTGGTAATCTCAAGGTGTAGTAATGCGTTGAGATGATAAACGATGGAACATGTCAAGAAGACAAATACCTCAGAAATGAGAAACTGGAGCTGAAAGGAGCTTTATTTCTGGTCTAGCCAATGGAAATGTGACATTCAGTTTATCGAATAGGCAACTCATCCCGCACTCTTGTGCTATGGACATGAATGATGACTCTGAATGGTGTGCTATTACTTCTCCAAAGGAACGAATGTACAATTTTTGCCTTTTGGATGTTAAACAGGTAAAAGTATAAAAAGCATATCATAGATTTATGGCGTTGTCACATTTACAGTTGTTATGCGAATTTTCACAGCCAAAATCTGGAATTTCGTGTGAGGGTGAAAGATTTCCCTACACTGATTTCGAAACTAAACAACCAAATTCATGAAGCAACTACATAACATAGCAACACCCTGGTAACCACGCACAACACCCTAAACTATTATATTTAAATGATGTTCACATACCTCTATATAAACCATTACATTTACAGTGGATCAAAAAAAGTGCATCTGGTAACACTCTACTTGAAGAGGTGTGTATAAGACTGACATGACACATGAAGGACGATTTATTAGGGCTGGGTATTGACAAAAATTTCACAATTCGATTCGATTTCGATTCACAAGCTTGCAATGCGATTCGATTTCGATGCGATTCAATATTGATTATTTTGGACATCAGTTACAATAAAAAGCAAATTTTCTCAAGGAAATCAAATTCCACAGCGCCAAAACGTTATTTATGTTTTTGAATTTCTAAAGAAAATTGAAGTAATTTGAAAATTGAGACTTTGTTTCATATCAATAGTAACAAAGGACAAAGATTAGTGCGATTTTTTTGGATGCGCGCAGCTGCGATACAATGATCCATTCATTCAAATGAAACAGGATGACTAATCGATTCTTGAGATTTAAAAATCGATATCGGTTCGTAAAAATGAGAATCGATTAATATCGAGAAATCCATATTTATTACCCAGCCCATGTCATATATAATGCTGGAGCAATTACCAGCAACAAACAGAAGATTAGCCTCCATGTAATCTTTGTAATCAGGCTGGATTTGATTGGTTTTATCAGACCCTGAGTTGAAATCAGCGATTACAGACTCAGAGCGGGCTCCTAAATATAAGATCTTTAGTCTGCGCTGTTTTCTGTCGATGCATGAACAAAACGTTTGTTGAACACCTGCCATTCAATAATCACAAAATAAAGCACTTGATAAAACAGTGTTGTCTCATGTTATGAGAACATGTTACTTGCACAAAATCAAGAAAGACAAGAGATTCAATAAGACTAACTGTGGATATAACAACGATTAGTTTTTTGTCGATGCATGCATCCAAACAGTTGCTCGCTTGCCTAATAAAACACGTAATATATTAAAAGCGTATTTTGTGTCATCTTCAAAATCGTCCCACATTGCTGTTTCTTTTTTGTAAAGGTCGTTTGACTCAGTCTTTGCACATTCCTAATACTTCCTCCGTCCGCCAACGTCCCGCTTGACCTTTCGACGTGATCGCGTAATGTGTGTGGCATCACAGCTCGAGCAAGACCAGCATTAGTGGTTAAAGTATGTAAATGTGTGTTTTGTTGTAAATGTCAGCTGGTTTGTCTAGATCAGACTCTAGTTCCTCGACTTTGAAGCTGCACTGAAACTCACATCTGACCTTTGACCCCATTGAAGTCACTATATGGAGAAACATCCTGGAGTGTGTTCCTCACAAACCTGTTTCTTTCCCACTGAAGGAAGAACGTCATGAACCTCTAGGAGTAAATTATCAAGAAGATTTAATCCTGAAGTGAAATGAGCCCATGAGTGGTGCAGGTCTACCCACAGTGCCTGAGTGTGTGTGTGTGTGTGTGTAACGCACCGTAGAGGAACTGCGAGCACTGTGTGTATCCCTCCTCCATCTCCTCACACTTGTCCGCTGCCGTCTGCATGTCGCTGTAGGTCATGGCGAACACAGCGGCCCCAGACTCCACCAGGAACTTACACACAGACACGTTATTACAGGAGGCCGCGCAGTGCAGGGGAGTCCTGGAACACACACACACACACACACACACACACACACACACAGGGTTACGGCTTAAACACTCTCTCTCACACAAAGTTACAGCTGAAACACACACACTCTCTCTCTCACACACACACAGTTACGGCTGAAAAACACTTTCTCTCACACAAATACACACACTGTCACTCTAAATGCGCACCCGCACTACATCACGTAGAGTGTGTGTGTACTCTCTCTGGGTGTGTGTGAGGGAAATACTCAATGTCAGATTGCACATCGTTAAAGGAGTAGTTCACTTTTGAAAAAACTTAGCTGATCATTTACTCACCCCCAAGATGTCCATGTCTTTCTTTCTTCAGTGGAAAAGAAATGAAGGTTTTTGATGAAAACATTCCAGGATTTTCTCC
>JAOTRC010000015.1:13685834-13696280 GCA_027497675.1 Cyprinella lutrensis | reverse complement strand
GTCATTATACAAGTTTTTGTATAGTCCTGTTGTATAAGGTAAACTGATCTGTGCTTTTTTCATTACATGGATTGTCATTAACAAGCTCAAATGAGTCGGATTTAGTCATGGTGAAATGTACAGTATAAATATTACTAGTGTGAAAATAATGTCTTGATGTGCAATTTGCCATGATTGTTTGCATCATACATAAATATCGACAATTTAAACAGAGAAACACTGCCATTTTTTCAAGAAACACGGTTACAGTCACTCCATGCTTGTTCATACTAAATGTATATAAGTAAATATATGTTTTTCAGGAGTCTATAATTACACATCAGGTAGAAACTTTAGATCACTTCAAATATTCACTTCAGAGTCATAATGATCAACTGAAGCGATAACATCTTGTTTTGACCTGTGTGTTAAAAGTTCATTCACTGACATAACTCAGATGTTCACTGTTATAATTTTCCAGGAATTAAAATGTACTTTGTTACCAGACTCATGACAATGTTGCTTTAGTGAACAACATTCTCCTGACGTTTTTATAATTCATACCCTCTGCACTGAATGTTTATATAATTCATACCCTCTGCACTGAATGTTTATTAGTGTCTATTTGTTACTGTGGAATCCTTACAGGATTAGTTCACTTTTAAAAACTTTTGCTGATAATTTACTCACGCCCATGTCATCCAAGATATCTTTCTTTCTTCAGTCAAAAAGAAATTAATGTTAAAATGAACAAATCTTTTTCCGAGTCGTTTGGTTCATTCAACCTATGCATTCAAAGAACAAAACGAATGAACTGACTCTGAAAAAGATTCGGTCATTTTGATGAACGAGACGAAGTTCGAACAGGAGAGTCACAATCGTGCATCACAGAACAGAGCAAAGCGACCATTTGAGCTTATAAAACATAAACTTTGTTATTTATTTATTAAATGAGCGATCGTTTTGCTTGATAAGAGCCTTTTTCATCGTCTGGAATCGTTTAAAGCCCTTTGAATAGTTTACAGTTTATACTGAAAGAGTCTTTTGGACTTTGAATCGTTTGTTAGTGAAGTCCATTATATGGAGAAAAATGCTCGAATGTTTTCATCAAAAACCTTAATTTCTTTTCAACTGAAGAAAGAAAGACATGGACATTTCGATGACATGGGGTGAGTAAATTATCAGCAAAAGCTTTTCTAAAAGTGAACTACTTGGCAAGGTGAAAAATGTTCAACACATAACCGTTTACAGGCTACACTAGTTATTATTAACTGCAGGCAACAGCATTGTTTGACTGACATTTAATAGAGGTGTGCAAGTTTTACTGGTTACCTGCTATTGGTTCACATAATTTTTAAAAGAGAGTTTTAATTAAAATAAACTTTCATGCATGTCATTATATACAGTTGAAACTTTTAGTCTGAATGTCAAAAACAATCCTTTACTTGGCTCGTTGATAAAGATAAACAGATAAAATAGATAGAAAGTCAGTCAGACAGGCAGGCAGACATTGTCAAGCAAAACAAGTCAATAGAGATTTTACACACCTTTTTTCCCCCACTGTGACCACTGTGTGTTATTCACATTCTTTAAGTTGCTACTTTAAAATGCCTGTTGCTGAATAAAGATTGAAACTAAAACAGATAAAGGGAACCTCGGCAACATTTGTTGTGTTTGCAAAATGGGCTTGGCCCAAAGTAATATACATGCAAACACTACACTGATTACACAGAAAGGAAGTGTAAAACTAAAATACCTAGTTTTACATCAATCGTCAAGAAGTATTTATGTCAATCAAGATATGCACAAACCTGATTTTCCAGTTAGTTTCTTGAACACATACGTCTATATCCCACATTCACAACAATATGGAGAAAATTATGCTTTTTGTGCTTTTACTACCAGCAGCTGCTCCAAAGGATGTTCTCAAATGACTGCTGCATAAAATGTATCATTGCCCTCTATATTTTTTATAAAGTTGTTTAGAAGTCAAATAAATAACCACAAAAACTGACTCTATTTTCTCGTATAAGGATGTTATGATATGTTATAAATCAATCAATCTTTTCATTTTGTATTTTGAAAATATTTGGACATAATCTCAAGTCACATTGATAGTAGCTTTAAAAATCTATTGAACATTATGCTTAATTTACTGGTCAAAATACAGAAAATACAATTTTTTTCTCACAGGTTCTCACTCGTTACTTTCAACTTGCATGAAAGGGCAGTCACTCTTTCTTGAATATAGTATCACATTTATGTTAGATGACATCATAATCGGATATTATGATTCAGAGACAAACCTCATTGTGAGAGGAAATACAATAGGCGAAGATGATAAATTCAATGAAAATTATCACAAGGTTATAATAATCATACAAACAGTAAGTAGAGTGTTTTACAATCCATGTTGCAAAATATGTTAAACATGTTTTATGAATAATGTCTAAAAAGTATGATTAACTTTTTGATCCTCTTGCAGAAAGTTGATTAAGAAGAAGTCTACTGCTCACTTTGCATGAAAACTGAAGGCTAACTTGAAATGAGAAGAAATGAAGTCAACAGAAAAGGTAAGTCAAAAGCATATTTTCATCAGCATTATTTGATGAGCATAAAAACAGAATTATATATAATATACATTCAGCAAAATGCATTTAAAGGTATAATATGTAGGATTTTTGCTGTATCATATCCCAAAAAAAAAAACAAAACACTAGGCCTGTGTTATATATTTTATTTAGTTGATTAATTACAATATCCCCAATGTTTATAACTATTTGTAAATCATGAGAAAATTGCGATTTTAACCAAGGGAATGGGGCATGTGAGCAAGGGGAGAGCAGTCGCCAGTCAATGACGTCATAGCCGCGTTATCCTCTTTTTCCGCTCGTACTGCCATAGTAACCATGGCGACAGACGTGGACAACTGGGTTATGCCTAGCAGGATGCTCACGCTGTTGTTGATGTTTTGTTCAAACCTTATGGACCATGGCAAGCAGACTTTGAGACAAAAAGAGGACTAAAATGGAATTCAAAATCTTTTGAGATGCCGAGAGCTCCACGTCTGAGACTAATTTCAACGTGAAGGAGACGCGAGTGTTGCAAGTACTTTATTAGACAGGTGAGCAAATGTACATAAAACTAATAATCACTGTTATTAAGTTCAACATGATGAAATCTTAGAATATGACCTGTATGTTATTCTAATGTTGATCTAGCTTACTACTGGTCTTATACAGCCGACAAACAAACAACCTAACAACATTTAACACACTCAAATGCCATTTAGTGTGATTGTTTAACGTTAACTCTTAGAGCAAGTGATACCTCAAGTTTCATTTGTCTAATAAACTGACCAGTGTGAGTATTAATTCAGCACTTGCGTGTAGTCAGCACATTAGGAAAAAAAAAAGAAAATGCAAAAACGTGTTATATTTTAAAGCATTTAATGAAAAAATACAATAAATAAGCAATATATACAAATGTATTCAATACAAAAATATGTTATCTGATAAATAAGTACAAATAATCAATGCAACAAACAAATAGTCTTTAGATAAAGTGTTCTTGACATATCCTCTCCGTGTTCTTCATTGAAAAAACAGATGGCCGTATGTAGCATCGTGTGTCGTTGCGCAGGGAAACTGTTAAAAGAAGAAAAAGTGAATTAAATCACTGTGCTACCAACAAATACAACTCTTAGTCATTATCAAATAAACATTCAGTATCTGTGTAAAGAAAAGCCTCCTTACCATATATGAAGTAGAAGGAAAGTTGTTTTCCATCTGTTGTGTTGAATCACTGAATGTTGGACAGTTCTGGACATTGTCTTGCATGAGTTCCTCTGGCCCATCCAGACACCAGGTCTCAGTCTGAAGCCTGTCTGAAGACAAGCATCTTGATGATGTTTCATGACTGGAGGTCTCAGACTGTTCCAGCTGAGCGGAAAGATACGAGATGTAGCTAATCGTGAGGCGAAGGGTCTCAATCTTGGTCAAGGTTTGTCCAGGAGGAGCCACAGAAGGAGGTAGGTAGTTTCGGAGATGATGGAGAGCCTTGGTCAGATCCCTCATCCTGAGCTTCTCTCGCTCGCTGGCCGTCTGACGCTTCGTTCCGGGGTTTTTGGACCTGGAACGTCTCTTTCCCTCAGCAGGAAGAATGGTTCTGGGTTTTAAAGCTGGTATGCAGTCGATGTAGGGTTCCCCTGCAGCCTCCAGATGTCTTCCAGCTAAACGGCTCGCAGGAGGAGAAAAACACCCAGAATCAATGGAGGAGCTCGGGGAAAGACTTCCACAGGCGCTGAAGTACCCAGCATCAACGCTGGTAGGTGATCGCTTGTATTCAAACTGGCATGCGGCTCCCTGGAGCACATACGGAGAGAAGTTAAACTCCATGGTTGTGATCTTTCAGCTGAGGAGATGTTTCCTTCTCGTTCTCTGGTACCTGAGTGAATGCTAAAGAGCTGGAGGCAGAAGCCCAATATATCCAGGATGAAGAGGTGTGATGTTGCACCTCCACAAGGCGCTTGAGAATTTCAAAGCGGCAGAGAGACGTCACACCAGGGGCAGGGGGTCTCTGGGAAAACTCACATCACTGCAAGCACAGGTGGGAGGTGCTGAATGCGGTGGTAAAATAACATTCATCGGTGCAGGACAAGTTCAAGATACATTTAGATTTAAAGTCTGGAGGTTTTTTTATTTATTTCTTTAAGTTAAGTATACTTAACTTAAAGAAACAAATAAAAACTCCAGATTTTTTATGATTAAAAAATAAATAAATAAAAAACTCCAGGCAACAGATTACAAGCAAATTATTAATTCAATTTAACAAATTAGAATTGAGTAATAATGAATCAAATTAATTCCTTAAAGTTAACCATTTAAAATGAGTAAAACTTACAACAACAACCAAAAAAACGTAAATTTAAGTCACCATTATGGTGATCGGTGTGTGTTACGGTTTTAAAATTCGGTGATTCTGCTTGTTAACATCAGGCGTCTTCAATGTTGGCAATATAAAATAAAGAGTTCTTAATTAATCTTTGACGTCTGTCTGTTAGTGAGATATTTTTGTTAATTTTTTTTGGTGTAAACTTTACTCATTTTAAATGGTCAACTTTTAAGGAATAATTTGATTCATTATTACTCAATTCTAATTTGTTAAATTTAATTAATAATATTGCTTGTGATCTGTTGCCACAATTATATTGATTAGATAAAGCATATTCATTTTTACAGTGCATCCCTTTAAATGAACAAACAAATGTTTTTTCTACCCTGTTACCCATATTAAATTAATTTTCAAGCAACAAATGTACTATCATTGAAATCAGGAGACTTAAACTGTATAAAAAATGTATACATAAAATAATTAGTTCAAAAGTTTAAGATGGGTAAATTTGATGTTTTCATGTTCTTGAAAGAAGTTTCTTATGCTTATCAAGACTACATTTATTTCAATAAAAATATTTAGTAAAATGGTAATATTATATTACAATTTAAAATAAAAGTTTTTTAATGCAATTTATGAATTCAAAACTGATTTTTTTAGCAGCCATTACAATCAAGTGATCCATATTATAATTAAGGATATCTTATCATCAATACTAAAAACAGATATTTTTTTTGTGTGGAAACTGATACATTTAGAAAAAGTATAAAGGGTTTATTTGAAATATAGTTTATTTTAACAATGTAAAAGTCCTTACAAGCATTTTTGATCAATTGAATGCTTTAGCTGGAAAAAAAGTATTAATTTTTTTTTTCTAAAATAAAAAAGGAGAGATTTCAATAGAAAATCAAGAGATTCAAACTATTCAAAGAAATCCTCAAAATGTTTTACCTAATGAAAAATGCTTTATATGCAGCCTATTCAACTAATTATTTAGTAGATAATCTAAATGGAACTGGGTGAGGCATCCAAACAGAGACAAAAGATATCAATGACAGTACGCATTTTATTTGTCCCACAACATATTCAGGTTTTTGGGTAATTAGCGAAAAACTAATCACAGCAGAACAATGACTCAGCCATGTTGTTTATGGTTCTGTTTCAACCTTTGAAACTGAATTGCAGATTACAGTGACAACGTTTAATGCTTTATTGTCCATTTAAAAGCGCAAGCATATGAGAAAGATGTGTTCTGACTACTTTATGATACAGGAAGTTGATTAAAATGTTCGGTTTATGTCTTTACCACAGGATGTCAAAGCAATTGGAAACATTAAAACAAATGGTAACGTAAGTGGGTGGACAGCATGTGTTACCACACCAAATGCATTGAAAGTCAAATATTGAACCAGTGACTGCTGAATTGAACCGACCAGTTAAACCAGGAGACAAATTTAGTATCTGCAAACCGCTATCCTTAACAATGTATGGGTTATGCATTAATGATAGAGTTTTGCATATACACTCCTGAACATATTTGAATGAAAAACAATTTTGAAAGCATCAACTGTGGACTTAAGAGTGCTTAAATTTACATGGACGGCTTGACTTTTTAAGTTAGACCAGTGCGGATTTGGCAATGTTATTATGCAGGGAACTTAACTTGCATTGTGCATTGAAAACGATGAGCAAACAAGTACAAGCCCAGAACAAATTAAACTACCCTCAAAAAGCAGTCCCGGCCATCACTTTCCCTCAAAGGTCATGAAAAAGGCAGCATCTTTCATTGGTTTTCGCCACTAAATGAAACCGCTGCAAGCAGGTACCAGTCCCTACAACATTGAAATCAATGCAACAGATGAAAACCCAAACGAATATATAAATATAATAAAAAAAATATAATGAATTACCACAATGTACGCCGATCAAGACTAACCGTGCTCGATTCCTATTAGTCCACTACCTCTGATGATGTATTACTATCACTGAGAAGAACTTTAACAACCCACCATACTTAAAAGCCTAAAAGACCTTGGCTTTACCTCTACAGAAATGTACTGGGTCATCAAAACCTATTTGTTAAAGAGTTGTGCGTTTAACCCTCCTAATTAGTGATGGCTCAAATGATAGGCTAGTGGCTTATCCTGCCTTATAGTGGAGTACATATATTAGCTAGGCTCCGAAATCTGTTGCAATACAAACCAGAGTATTGAGGTAACTGATTCCAGTTTGGTGATGTTCAAATATGGAAAAGCGTTGTTTCTAGTGAGAACAGTTTTAACTTTTGTTTGTTCTTGTACCTGCGAATATCCCCCCAGTTACCACCATCTCATTCACTCAACCCACACAATACAGCGCTGCATCTTTTTCAGTCTTTTTAATGGTGTGACCAAAACGTAAGTTCTTCTGAGCATACACATCCACACTTCAGGCTCTGCGGCTCATGCTCGGGCCTGTCGGAAGGAAGACAGCAGGAGTGGGAGCAGGTTGAGGGCAGGCCGGTGTTCCTGAATGCCCAGGGCCACCAGAGCCCCGGCCAGCACTGAGGTCACTTTGGGAAGCAAGGGGGGACGAGCCTCCATAACCTGCCAATATAGATAAACAGCAAGTTTAATGACAAGGTTTACCAGACGCGGCAAAATGAAGCAGTGTTTCTCAACTAGAGGGCCCCAGTAAACCTATTTTGGGGCACTGGTGGCCTAATGGTTATAGAGTCGGACTTGTTCCCCGGACGCCACAGTAAATGTCTGCCCACTGCTCCAGGTGTGCGTGTCCACACTACTCACGGCTCCTAATATGTGAGCACTAAATTGGATGGGTTAAATACAGAGGACAAATTCCAAGTATGGGTTACTTCACTGCGGTTAGGGAAGAGCGTCCAATCCTGCTCCTGGAGGGCAACGCTAAAGTCCTGCTTTCTTCTCGACGGGTAAGTCAATGTTACAGTCTTAATTACAAGCTTTTTTTCATTGTTTGGTTGTGTACTTTATTATATAGACTGGAGAGCACTATTTGTTTAAATGCAAAATACATTTTTACCACTAGATGGCACTATCCTACATAGTCTCTTTAAGGCCCCGTCCACACTGCTGCGTTTTCGTTTAAAAACGGAGACCTTTTGCTACGTTTGCACCTCCAGACTAAAACAGAAAACATTAAGAGCTAAAATGGAGAAGTTTAGAAATGCCGCAGCTCCGTTTCGCGTTTTGAATCTCTGGAGCGCGTTTTAGTGAAGACGGGACAAAACGAAGGATCGGAGGCTCAACCTCGGCTCTATGATTGGGTGTCATCAGTCATGACGTGTCCTTCCTTGATTTGTCCGCCACCCATCACATGACCCGTCCCCAAATCTGAGGAATAGTCAATCCGTTTCCTGTTTTGATTCTGAATATGGAAAATATGGATATTCTGACAAGCAAACCGCACCTTTTCAACTTTATGGCGGTGTATTCGTCCATCAGAGCCAACATAAAAGGTGGAGAATGCATCATATGTTCTGAAAAGAAAAACAAATCAAGTTAAACAAAGAGGTGTCTCTTGGGCATGGCTTGCCTTTGACACGCTATTACAGCATGACTCACCTGTAGAGACCGTTCTTGTCTTTCTTGTAGAAGAACACCAGAATGGAGTGGAAGGGCAGGCCTTTGATTCTCCAGCGAGCTTTGATTGAGCCATCTTCTGGATGCTTGGTCAGCTTCAGGACTTCCAGCTGAGCCTCCGCATAGTAACACAGACACATCAACCGCCAAACCGTCAGAGTCACCTGGTACGCCATACGACCCCTTCAGATATAGAAAAAGTGGGATATATTCATCAGCAATGCTATTTCAAATGTACCAGTGCACTGGTAACAAGCCAAAACCAGTCAATTATTTTGCAGTTAGCAAACAAAAACACCAATTTGTTTAGTTCGCCCTGTGGTGAAAATCTATTTTTTATGTTGTTAATGTCATGTTTTTTGCAATATTCATAGAACCGCGTATACTAAATGAAACAAGGGTGTAGTTACGGCAAGAATTTTAAGTGATAAAATTATTGACTACAGGGGACTTTAGAACGTTTTGCTTGCAAAATGCTTTTGTTTTGTATTTCAAAAACTTTTGCTTAAAGTATTTTGATGTGCTGCTTGCAAACAAAACCTTATCCAACATTAAAGAAAATGGTTTTGAAAACATCTTGAAGGAACAAAAAATAATATTTTTTGCTTGCAAAACTTTTTTGTTGTGCATTAAACTTTCAAACATGAAAAAAGTTTAGAAAAATATTTTTTTTTTGTAAATTTGGCTTGCTTGCTTGCTAACTTTTATTTGATGTAACTTTTCGCCAATATTTTTTTCAAACAAGTCTTCTCAATCAAAACATGCGACAAAAATGCTTGCAAACTTTTCTAATGTGCCTCAAACATAAAAGAAAAAAATTTGAGAACAAAACTTGACAAAAAATATACAAGGGTACAAAAATTGTAACTCTGTTTTAAGGTCCAAGGGGTACACTCAAACAAGGGGTAGGGCCGAGGGGTGAATTGGAATCGAGCCTAAATCTAGAATAACATGCATCTAGGAACTCTTTACCTTGTCTTTGTGTTCAGAAGACCATTGATGAACTCAACATCTTCAGAGTATATGCTGTAGTCATGATTTTTCACAAAGAAACGGGGCAGCTGAAACACAACATGGAGCCTAAACTATGAGTCAAGATTATATTGCATATTTATAATCAATTAAACAAAAAACGATATTTTTCAGGATAATCCAAAGATTGTGTGGGCCTCCATATTGAGCGTTATCATTTTTCTACAAGTGGTCCGTCTCATTCCCCTTAAACTCATCTTACCTCCACCCTCAGCTTTTCATACATCAGGGCCAGTTTCTCCTCATTCTCCATGTCTCGCTGGCTAGAGCTGTTGTCCACTCTATCAGTCTCGGCATGGCTGCAATGTATGCCACGGAGGGCTGGATAGAAGCTCTGCTCGTCCTGTCCCTTTCCTGATTTGTCCCCAATCTCAGAGGCAGACTTCATCCCGGGGCAGTGAAAGCAAAAGAAGCGAGATCCCAACATAAAAGGCGCAGGGCATCCCTCGGTTTCAAACAGACTCCTGAAGGAACCTCTCTCCGTGTCCGTCCCTACCTTTCCGGTAATGCTAATATCATCCTCTCTGCTCCCATCGACAGTGGTTAAGGGAAAAAGTAAGTCAAAGGGTCTGTTGGGCCCCAAGGCAAGGAGCTCGCTTAGTTTGGCCGGCCCAAAAAAGGGCACCTCCACCAAAGTGTGCTGCTCATCGGTCTCACAGGGTTTGAGCAGAACGCGCAAGCTGACAGCCTCTTCCCATTCCTCCTCCTCTAGGTTGGCCGCTTGGTTTGGCTGGCATGCGTGGTGGAAGGGATGGGACAGGGATGGCTGTTTAACAGACAGGTAACGTAGACTGTTTGGAGGAGCCAAGGCCCATGATGCACTGCTCAGGCTCCTACAGTTGTCATTCAAGTGAAACTCGGTTGTCTGCAAGTTCAGAAAAATAGTGCAAAGATATTCACACATGGGTCAATGACCAATATGGGTATCCAAATGATTTCTTTT
>JAOTRC010000015.1:13604316-13619319 GCA_027497675.1 Cyprinella lutrensis | reverse complement strand
GTCATCTACCGACGTTTAAGGGGGCCCTAAAAAGTCGTATATTGACGAATGGTCAAAAGACGTCCCAAAACGTCAGTATTCGTGAAAAAAAGAGAGACCTTCCAATACAAGGGCCAGATCCCAGACCGATACACTTGTGCTGACTTTTGACTGCAGCACCACAGAGGAACTGTGTCATCAATGGATTCCTCCCCAAAGACTCACCACCCAAAGGTGTGTGGGTAGCCAATATGGCTGCCACGTAAACCTTTAATGTAGAGGGGGATAAGTTCTGTTCAGGAACTCTAGCACTGTACCAACCAGGCAATTTAATGAGTCCAGCTGATGATTCTCGCACCGTGAATTGATACTCTCCACTTCAGGGTTTAAAGTTTCCCCCTCAGAGGCCAAACCCACAGCTTTAACTACTCTGGGTGAGCGTGAAATTCTAAGCCCCTCACCTGAAACAGTAAGTCCCTCCTGATTGAAATCTCCCAAGGAAAGAGGGACATAAGGTCCAAGAACCAAACGCAGGCCAGCCAGATGAGGGCTGCTAACAACAGACAGGCCCTTTCCCAATGAACCCTCTCCAGAAATTGGTCGCGTCAGCAATCAAAGCGGAGCTGAATGCATGAGGGAGAAACATGGCGGACAATGTGTCATTTCTTGAAAGGACAGTGTGTAATTTCTTCAGGAGCCTTATCCCCTGTGCCTCAGCCCCTGCCTTAGGTTTTGGTGCCCAGGGATGTAGACTGCTCTCAGGGAGAGCAGCTTTCCCCGAGCCATGATACTGATCTGGTGTGCCAGTTTGTAAAGGGCATAACGACAGACCCTTCTGGTGATTTATATACGATGTGTTGTCTGTGCAGACAAGCACAAGATGGGCCAGTAGGTCTGTGAGGAAATGTTTCAGACCTAGAAAAACAGATTTCATTTCCAGGCAGTTTATGTGCCACGAAAGATGGCAGTCCCTCCACAGACCCTGTGCTAAGAGACCACTTATGATCAGTCCCCAGCCCATGAGAGATGCGTCTGTGAAAGTGTCATGCGACAACAAGGAGCTCCCAGCAGGGAGCCTTGGGACAAGAATCAAGGTACTTTCTACATCACCAAGGTAAGACACCTGTGTGTGGCCTTAATCATGCAAAGCGGATTCCCGCTCATGGAAAACCCCTTTTTCTTGAGCCACCGCCTGCAGAGGTCTCATGTACAAAAGCCCCAGAGGTGGCGAATCCTGCTCCCGCCCAGCAGCCCCAGAGACCTGAGTTCGGTGAGTGAGGGAGCATTGAAATGCTGCCGCTTGCTTTTTAGTCACCCAACAGAGTCGCCAAAGAGGGAAGAAGGCAATAGTGGAGCATCCAACAAAAAGGATTTATCTGTTTCCTTTAATCCAGATAAATTGTGCCAGAAATGTCTCTCTGTATAGCCACCAGGGCTGCCATAGAACGACAATTGTTGTGGCTGTCTCCTTGGCATCCCAGAGAGACGAATCTACGGTCCAGTGCAATTCTCAAAACCCCCCATCTTCATGTAGATCTCAAAGCAGTTTAGCAGTGACATAGTTTGCAGACACACATTGACCTGCTGCCATATAAATCTTACACACCAAAGCCAACATTGTTCTGTAAGGTTGGGGCCTCAAGGGATGATGCGATATTAGGAGACAGATAGCTGGCAAGTGTCTGTTCCACTTTAGGCCCCATACCTGTTTAAATTATAATAATTCATTACTTGGGGACTGTAAAGCCAGGCAGAAGAGGGTTTCTCCCACTATCTCGACATCTCAGTATGGAGATGAAAAAATGGCAGGTACCGACGCGGAGGTTTAAATTTTATTGGCTGGAAACGTCTTTCCAGTTTGCTCTTGGGACAGACATACTGCCTCTTGGCCAGCCAAATTATGTTTAACTTAACCATGGCGTGAGTTATAACCTCCACCAGCTACTTGTAGGCAGGAGAGTGATGTGGCGAAACTTCAACCTCTCCTGCATCGATACTGAGCACATCCAACTCCTCAGAGCCTCGATAGCTGAAGCAATGGGCTCTCATTTGAATAAATGACTCACTCATAAAGCAAGTTACTTATTTCCTGAATGAACAAATCATTTGAAGGAATGATTCAGTGACTCACAAAGGCAATCACATGCCGCCACCTACTGGAAAATGTAATGTAACCTGTAGAAAAGGTCGACACAACAGTCTGAAAATTGAGCCCAAAAACATTTGTACACAGACAAGAACACACACTATTTAAATGGCAATCGCATATTATAATTATAATTTGATGAACAGCTCATTTAACAAACCTATTTAAAAATGTATCTGAAACTATTAGTTGTTGCAAAACTAACATGGAATTTCAACACTCACCTTTACAATGGTGAGCGTACCTGAGCATGGCAGCATACAAAAAAAATGCAGAGACTTCGTCATTCTGCCTCTAGCAACAGAAGAACAATTTGGTAATGAAGTCAGAAATACACTGGTAATTTAGCACTTGAGGCAAATCCCTCTCTGCTAAGGACAATTAGCAGAAAAATGACTTCATTTCACAATTAAGCTGTATTGCACACGCTCAAGTGCCACGGAAAAATGCGGATCCAAAAAGAACACTCGGTTCTTTCAAATAAAAATTAAATGAGTACATCATACAATACGTCTTATTTCATTGTACATATGGATTTCTTCTCAGCTCACTGCCTTCCATTAGTACAGTTCTAGTTAGTCTGATGAATAGCTGCTCGAGCTGCCTAAATGGATTTTAACTCTCTAACACTCAGGCAAATGACACCATCATTTTGTTGCAGCTTCAGTGCGGACAAGCAGGTCAGCTGGACACGGTATGGGTACTGGATGATTTAATTGAATTGTCAGAGTTGGCGTCCTCTTATTGGGCAGTGTCCAGCCCTGCGATGATACACTGCAGCAGAGTGCTCCATCTTCCCTGACATCAGTGGCGGTATGAAGTGTGTTTTGTGATGGAGTCTGAAATTACCTTGCACTCACTCAATGATAGACTCATAAACAAAAGTGTGAAATTGTTGAGGACAATTTGGCTTTAATAAAGACTGGATAAATGTAATCTATTATTGACAGGGAGGAAGTCAAACAATATGAATGAATGCAAAGTAGTCGGAGCGGATACTGCAAAGGGGAAGAATGCATCGTTTTCAAGCATCTTTGTGACCTCACTAAAATACAGTTTCAGTACTCTAACGGTAGTAACTCAGCTGTTTTCCAAACTGCAGGTTGAAGTCAGCATGAACTAAAATTGACAATTTTTTTTATTTTCTTGGAATTTCGCAGTGCTTAGTATTAGTGATGGAACTATCATGATTCTCACGCCCAATTCGACGAATGATTAAAAAGTGTCTAATTCATACTAATTCGTACGACCTCACTCGTACGAATTTGTACGATTTGTCTAAACCCACGTGATGCTTAGGTTTAGGGGCGGTGTAAGGGGTAGGTCATTCGTACTAATTCATACGAATTGGCCAATTCGTGAAATATGTACGATTTAGCAAAAACGTACTAATTCGTACGAGTGAGATCGTATGAATTGTTACGAATTAGCCACTTTTTAATCATTCGTCGAATTCGTACGACTTGGACGTGAGATCGGGTTGGATTTATTACGTTCAAATGTGTTGCAATATAGAAACGATGGCTCTAACCACAGGTCAAGAGCTCTCGTTCAAACCACACAACTTTGCGAATGTTCGTTGGAACGATTGTTCCGGGAAACACCGTCTCGTTGAACTATGCTGATAACAACCCAACTTGTGACCATAGTTGGGTCAACAAATGTAACCGGGCCTACTCCACCCGCTTCGAGCGGGATTAGAACCGTCGTCTCTGGCGTGGGAAGTGGGCTTACTAACGAGAATACTACAAACTGCAGCTGATAGTGTCAGGCGAGACAGCTGTTACCAACCAAAGTCCATTATACAAACTGAAATATTTCTTATTAGTAAAACAGTTGAAAATGCTGTAATACTTTTTTGGAAACAGTGATACGTTTTCATTTTTTTGGTATTATTTGAAATAGAAATCTCTTAGCCAGTCATGTCTTCATTCTTTTGGGCTCATCTTGTACTCTGATGTATCGAGCATATGACCTTTTAGTATATATGTATGCGTGTGAGAGTATGGCTGAGGGCTGATGGATGTGCACATGGAGACACTGCTGGAGTTGTGATCTCCCACCAGATGTGTCCGAGCCGAAGGGAGAAGCTCCACACGGCCTGTCAGAAGCAGACTTCTTTAAGAGGAGACACAGGTGTTTGCCCCCAGAAATCCAAGAGAAATAAACTGTCAGGAAGATGGTCAGAGGCAAAAAGCATGGTAGGAGGAAAGGATCCGATTGCCAGATGATTCTTTAAAGTGGGCCAATTTATTCTGTAATTACGACGCGATGCTAAATCACTCCATTGACGATGGTGAATTGACACAAGCAGGATTTTAGTGATATTATAAAACAGCTTGCTTTAAAGTTTGGCAAAGCCACCATACACTATACCGTATGATTTCATTGTCATGACACTTTTGATTGATAGACCTTTAGCTTTTGATGAATTACCACTCATGTTGCTCAAAGTACGGTTATGTATCAAGTGTCAATTTCTTATTCCCTGCAAAACACAGCTCACGCTACACTAATATTCTCAAGCAAATTCGACCTTTTGAATAGGCATAATACTTTGCCCCGGGAAGCATTGTAACTGCTTTTCATTGCATTGTTGGAAGAATGCATTAACATTTTCTTCCCGGTCGCACACACAGAGCTCTGCCAATTATATTACCAGAGATGAGATAAGTAATAACATATCTAAGTCTTCCTGTACTTATACACTGCTTGTTCACAAAGGTAATTGCTTTATTTTCATGCAAAACACCCGTGTGGCCCGCGTGTTATTTTCATCAAGTTGCGTCTTTGTCTGTAGGGCACAAGCAAAGCAGGACTGTGAGTAATTTTGAGCTCCTACTTTGCAGTTAACACTAAAATGCATTAAAGCAATAAAAATGATGTGAAGGTCCATATTTCCTCGGGCTGTGTTGCTGCGTGTCTGGACCCATTTGTCTCTCGGTCAGATCCATTAGTTTGGCTGTGCGGCGATCAACACGGCCAGCGTCTTCAAATATTTCTTTGCAATGTGTGATGTGTAAAGGCATCATAGCCAGTCCCGTGAAAACAAGCTTAAAATATCGTCGAAACGGTTTCCTTTGCACTGTTAGCATACAAAAGCCACGTCTCGTAAGGAAGGTCAAGAGTCTGAACTGCCGGAGAAACACTGCTGTTTGTTTCAGTTTAATGTCTCACATGGTCTTGCCAGATGAAGCTGTCAGAAATCACTTTAGTCTTTTGAAATTTTAATTCTGCACATATCTGAGCAGATCAGAAAGATCATTCCTCACAACATCTCTGATATTAGCATCACCAGCGAGGCCTGTTGACAGTCCATCATTAGGTCTGTCATGGCATCCGTCCTGAATGGAAATTTGGTCGCTAATATTATTCAGTGTCTGCTCAAGAAAATGAACTTTCATCGCTTTGTGCACATGTTTTAACAGCCTCACAAAGAGCATGGCATGTAATTTTATTAAAATCAGAAGTGTGCTTAAAAAAGTGCTCCCAAGAATGACAATGTGCATGAGTGCAAAGAACAGATTCAACGAGCTGTTACATTCCTGTTCGAGGGCCTCTACAGTTCACAGGATCATTCCGAAACAAAGATTAATATCTATACTGCACCGTCCAAAGAGTGAGCAATAACATATGCTTCGTATGCATATAGCTGTCAGTGTTTATGAAGCCTATTATCCTGCTTATTGCATGGCTACTCAACAACTATATACTTCGACATATTAATATCAAAAATAGTTCATTCGAATTTACGAAACAAGCGAGGTTGTAACAAAACAAACACTGCAACAATATTACAGAAACATTAATACGAAGTAGCCTGAGGTACCTTTGCGTATGAATTAAACAAGGGATAGTGAGTCCACACTGTGCTAAGAGTGCTGCTTCTTAGCATTGTGTCTTGCACACTTAAAGTCACCATGAATTCATACTTTTAATGGAATATTGCAGTATTTATTAAATGATTTATCTTTAATGATGTGTTTACTGGTGCGAGGGCGGGACAACCTGTCACACAATGAACACAATAGCAAACCAAAAAGATCCAATGAATTCCTGATGGACAAAATCAAGCCCCGCCTTATTTTTCTTGTTGAAAAAGAAGTTTCACTTTAACATAGATCACAGTAGGGAAGAATAGTCTATCACAACTTCCATTTAATCGCGAGTTTAAGTGATCATCTACCTCCGAAGTTCAATTCCATCTCGAAACACCCACAAATTGTTTCATCCAGTCACTGCGAAATTATTATTTCATGGTACGAAATACAAGAGCATTCTTGGGTTAAAACATTCACGAAAGTAGATCCGCCAGGTTAATCAGATTAGAGTTGCAATGTCAGTGGTTTAAAGGGATAGTTCACTTTGAAATTAATTTTTGGTATGTTTAGCGTACCTCAAGGGCATCCAAGATGTAGGTGTCTTTGTTTCCACAGTAGTTTCAATTTTTTGTCGTTCATATAATGCATGTCTATGGTCACCACCTGAAAGAGCATGCACAGAGAAGTCCAAATTAAACATGATTTAATGACTTGTAAATGTAAGTGCACATTGATGGCCTAAGACACGAAACGAGCGGTTTGTGTGAGAAAACGAACAGTATTTATTTAGTTTTTACCTCGTGTGACCACAGCCATGTGCAACTGATATGACGGCACGGGCGCTTCGGTCTGCACATGCGCTGGAAATGATCGCTTCACTGTGAAGATCTAATCATATTTAAATATACAGGAAATCGCAACGGAAGACGATTTTGATATATATATATATATATATATATATATGTGTGTGTTTAGTGAAAGGTAAAACTTTCGAAATCTCATGTGTAAACAATGAGTAAAGTACACTCGCAAGCAATCACTTCCGGTGCAAATAACGGTTTGACCGAAAATTATATCAAAATTAAAAATACTGTGTAAACAAAGACAAACCTACATCTTGGATGCCCTTGAGGTAAGCTAAAACATATCAAAATTCATTTCAAAGTGAACTATCCCTTTAAGTTTTTATAACTTTTGAAGATCAGATCAAAAATTGAATCATACCAGAAATGAAAATTTGACCACATTGCATTGAGGAATAGTGTATTCTTCTGTGTGTGCTCATATTTTGTAGCATATATGCTACATATTTTGGAAAAACATAGTCAAGTTGGATTTTCCAAGTCATTAAAATTAGCCGAAACCAGGACTGTGCTGCATACTATCCATAAATCATGGGTGTCCAGTCCTGCTCCTGAAGGCCTAGCAAAATTTAGCTCCAACATTAATTACACTGTAATAAACACACCGTAACCAGCTAATCAAGGCCTTAAGGATTACTGTAAACTTCCAGGCAGTGAGGTGGCCCTCCTTGAGCAGGAATGGATATCCCTGCTTTATATCCCTGCATAAATGGTATTGTAGGGTTCTGTTGTGAACATATACATTAAGCTGCAGTGGCTCCTGCAGTTCCTATGAGAAAACTTTGCAGGCAATAGAAATAACCAATATTTGTCCTAAGTTTAACACTTTAGGCATGGCATTAACCAGACATGATAAATGAAATGTTGGCTAAATCGCCTTATCCCATAATCCTATTGAAATCTCACTTGCTTCCAGACACCGTCTGTGCTAATCATAGCACAGGTAGATCAGGAAGAACCGTCTGTCTGTATGCCATTTCCTTGTAGTTTTGTTTGACTGAATCATTCAGGAAGTGGGTGTGTTCAAGCAGTATTCAATTCCTCTGCCAGTCTTGATAATATTTAATTAAGAATTCAGGAATTATAGTGGAGGGATGAAAAACAGTGCTTGACATTCCATACCAAATTATTTTATTATACTGATAGAATTCTGCTGCTGAATATGGTGTTTTATTTGGACGTTTGAAAGCCCATAGCTCGGAGGTGAAGGGGACACAGGATTCTGAGAGGCCGGGCAGTGTTGATTCAGACTAAACAAACAGGTGTCTGGTCCTGGCTGCCGGGTGAGGCCAACTTGGCTCCAGCTGGGGCTTGACAGAGGAAGTTTCTCATGCCTCTTAGAGCATACAAGGATAAACCAGAGTTGAAGAGCTGATATGCAAGTTTGTTTATTGATATGAAATGTTGAGTGTAAGAGAGTGTTAAACTAAGTATTAAATTATGTGTAGCAGTGTTTTTGCGGTACTATTGTTTAAATGTCTTGTTGGTGTGCCAAGAGTAGGCCTACATTTTTTAAAAGTATAAGACATGCTGTCTTGGCACCATTTTTTTCATATGCTTTACATTAGTTTTCGGACTTAAAGTGTGTGGTGTTGTCAAATTCAACATGTTATTGTTGCGTTTGATCAGGCCATTTTTTATAATCGCATCGACTAGTTCTCATCGCCCACCATGGCTCTGCTCTGTTGCAGTCAGTGCAGTGACTCAGAACATTACCCCTTTCTTGGTTTGAACTCAATGACCTTTTGTTTGGGACGTTTCCTCCATGCCATTCTTAAATTACAAAACCACATTTTCACCACTGCTCATAAAATAAATGCCGACCATGATTCTAGACTAGAACGACCCTTCACCCTCAACATTCTCTCTTAAATGTACATCATTTGTGCACCAAAATTTCTACTCAACTGTAGTTTAGCATACTTTTACTGTGCACATTGCAGCTACTCTTGTGTAGGCGAGGTCTTGGGTCTAGGGGGCTTTCACATCTGTAGTTTGGTTCATTTGGTCCGGACCAAGGGCGAAAAATGATACTTTGTAGCATTTTTCAGAGGTTTTGGTTCGTTTTCACACCACACTGATTGCTCTGGTCCAAATCAGTTGATGAGTTGATGAAACAAACCAAAATATAGTCACGTGACAACATCCACATTACTCGTTGGCCTCGTTTGGCTGTTGGATCTGTTCGAGGTCGGATCAGGTAAGGTCTCCACCACAAACGAACAGCTTCAGAGTTCGTTTGAAAGCGTACCTTGGTCCGCTTTTGGTGCTCACCCGAGTGCGTTTGCTGCCTTCACACCTGCCCAAATGAACCGCACCAAGGGGGAAAGCGAACTCTAGTGTGATTCAACCGAACTAAATGAGAAAAGTGTGAAAGCACCCTAAGAGACTGGGTCTGCAAAGTCCTTCTTCAGATCTCAAGAAAAGCAGAATATACCCAAAAGATGGTTCAGGATCAGTCTAAAGGTTGTCTCACGCTCTGGACCAGAGTGGGGATCAAGACCAGAACCTCCAAAACCCAAACCGAGAGCAGCACCAGACCGAGATCCAGATGAGTACCAGACCCCACTAGACCAAGACTAGACATATTAAGACCCTGTGGAAACCTTTTACGTTAAGACCCATTAGTAATATTTGTTAGGGTTATCTTAACCTAAAAGGCTTCTCCTGAGTCTTTAATTGTAATTTGACATAGTCTACAACCTCAATGTCTAAACCCAGAGCTACAAGTCCAAGAACCACACTGGCATTTTAGTAGAGAAGCAGCATTTATTTGAGATATTGTGGAACCTTTCACAGTGGCAAATTTTGCAGTCTTGTCAAGATCCTATACCAAGAATCAGGCCCATACCAATGCCATGTTTATGTGGTCTTAAGAAGTCTCAGGACCACAAGCTCAATATTTCCTCTCTATTCTGGATGCATTGAGCTGGTGTCATGTCTGGATCCCAGTCTTCCTCTCTGTCATCATGGTTTCCTGTCTTCTATCTACTGTTGTGATTAACAGTAGGTGGCGTTTTCTCTTTGATTAAGGTACAGATTTTGGTTCCAAATAAATATATATTTGTGCTGGGTGTTGGTGTCTACATGTTAATTTGTCCCTACTTTGTATTGTTAAATGAGGTGTGGTGTAATGTAAGAGAACATCTGAGATGATCTGTTTACTTATTTATTTTGTAAGTGTATAATTTAGCCTTGTGTGCAACTGTGCTAGATGAAGTGTGTGGGCCTGGCTCGACATGATGAAATCAGTGGTTATAATTAGAACCAGCTGATTATCACTGTACCCTATCCTGTTGAGCTTCAACAGTAGCCCTTTTATTCGGCCAAAAGAACAAGGGAACTCGCCTGAAGAAAGAGGCTGTGACCCCTCTCATAATGTCCAGCCCTGTCCCCACCCTGCCGCCTACCCCTGACCTGCTTTCAATATGGTGTCCTTGTTTTAGATTCCTGCTTCCTGTCTGTTACTGCCTGTCTCACATGCGTAGGATTGTGGGGCTTTTGTGGGGGGTTCTCAAAGTCCAAATGTGATGCTTGAATTTCAGTGGTACCAGAATGCAGGCCAAAGCACACAAACTACAGCCCTCACTCTAGCCTCTAGACATGAATCTGTTGAGGGTAACCACTGGCTTGCTGACTCTGCAGTGTTCTGGCTCAGTAGGTCCATCCAGGAGGCCTACTATCAAAGTTAGGGTTCAGGTTTTATGCATGCATGACCACGTAAATCTTTGCAACAGCATGCCCCCTCCATGACTGCCATGTTCTCTGATGTGTCTAGTTGACCCTTAGCCAGTTTCTCAGCATCCACAGTGGCCCCCGTCTGGCTTAGGATGGGCCCTCACCCCTCTCTCTCTCTCTACCGCAGATCTAGCTGATTAGTTGAGATTTGGAAGTGGATTAACTGGCTAAATAGTTGGAGTTAGATTTGGGGCAGGGGTACTTGGTGAATCAGCATGAGTGGAAAAAACAGCAGGTGGGATGTCTGATCTCTTCCTGCAGACTAGGGAGGGGAGAAGCATTCTGGGAATTCCGCCTGCACAGGAGCTGTCGAGGGGTTCAAGTAAAGAAGCCTGCAGCGTATTAGCAGAATAAGAGAGATTAGTCCGTTGTCCAGTTTATAACACCTAAGCTCTGTTCCAAAACCTAGTAAGCTGCCTCACTGTCTACTGGCTGCATACTGTTAACGTTCACTTGTGTGTAACACTTACGTGCTCTTCTTGTAAAACGCAGAAGACACTTGCCTAATACCCCAACCCGATCACACTGAAGCCGATCACACTTTATAGCACGCATGTGTATTGCTGTGTAATATATACGCTAAAGGGAGTTTTTACGTGCATAGGATATGCAGGTAACGCTTCCTTTTACAGTCCAGTTATCCATGTAAATTCTATGTACTTATTTTAGTAACTACAATTACTAGGTAATAACTAGTACTAACCCTGAACCTACCCCTAAACCTACCCCTGTTCCATGTACTTACCTTATCTTAGCCAATACTTTCTAGGTAGTACACTGTAGGTACACTGTAAGTACTGTACTGTAAAAGGAAGCGTTACCCATAAGTCTTTTGTATTACAAAAATCTTGGCAACACTTTAGTTTAGGGTTCAATTCTCACTACAGTATAGTTGCTTATCAGCAAGTGTATGACTAGATATTGGCTGTTTATTATTAGTACTTATAAACCAAGCACAATTTAATACATTATTCTAAATGACCACCAAATTCTACATCCCTTCACTCTGCCCAAACCTAAACTTAAAAACTACAGTACATTACTATCTATTAATAAACTGTAATTAGGATGTTGGAACAATAGTCGTAGTTAACAGTGAGGATTGGATTTGGAGTGTGACTATAATCATTTGTAGTATTATAAAATGTTGTTACTATCACTTTTAATCAATTCAATTCTTCCTTGCTGAATATAAGTAGCCTGGATGCCATCCCGAACTACGCGCCCACAACATTTATTGGTCGGGAAGTTCGGTCTGGACTCGATCCATTGAAGAGTAATTATGATCAGACAAGAAAAGTTCAGGCCAATCAAATTGCCAGGGCGGGCTTTATACGATGATGGACAGATGATCTGCGAGGACGTAATCATCACGTTATCAAAAGAGCGCTTAACTGGTTTCCCTCAAAGATGACTGCAGCTGGAGAATTGAGATTTAAAATAGATTCTGCTGTTGCGTCTGTTGTAAAATAAATCGACAGCGCATTAATTTTAATAGACGGAGAACTGTTATAAAGGCATTTGTCGATCGGAAAGATATTTTTGCCGTCCTTCCTACATGATTCGGCAAAAGTGTAACTTATCAGCTGGCTCCGATGATCACTAAGAAGATGGGACGTAATGAAAAGTATGTGGTCATTGAGGTTTCTTCTTTGGTCGCACTCAAAGAGGAGTAAGTAAAAGAAGCAACACTCATTATTTAAGTTCTAAAATAAGTAAGTTCTGTAGCTGACAACTGTATGCAAAGTAGCTCACTTACTGCGTTGCTCTGATTGGTTGTAGGTCTACCAACTATCCAATTGAGTGCAGAGTTTTTTTTCCCTTGTTCGGTTAAGACACGCCTCATAAT
Source organism: Cyprinella lutrensis (assembly GCA_027497675.1). Classification (NCBI taxonomy): domain Eukaryota; kingdom Metazoa; phylum Chordata; class Actinopteri; order Cypriniformes; family Leuciscidae; genus Cyprinella; species Cyprinella lutrensis. The sequence continues at coordinate 13,606,923 of JAOTRC010000015.1, read as the reverse complement.
CAAAGTCCTATGGAGCAGTTTCAGACTCACATTCTGACAAGAATATGAGTATGACGAAGTCAGGCTAGAATATAAGTAATTCATTTATTAAAATTTCTGACTGACCCCAAACTTTTGAAACTTAAATAAATTTGCCTATTAAAGAAATACAATAAAATAATACATTCATGCAAAATATGACACATATAACAAAGCATGCAAACATGAGCATATCCTTGTATTTGTATTTGCACATTTGCCAAATCAATTCTGATAATTTAAATTCAAACGGTCTCAAAAAGCAGAATTAAGGAATGTTTAGTCAAATTTTACAGAATGACTTAGCCAGGGCATCGCCGTCGAACAACACTCTCTCGAATCAGCAATTGCGTCTGTTTTTAAGAGATTTGAGCGTTTCCTTATTGTTATAAACTGAGCAAAGAACAACATTTGGAGATGTTTCTCCGCCGGCCGCTACTCTGCATACATCGTCTCCTTCATCACTCTGATTGGTTTTAGGTCTACCCGCGACGTCCGTTGGTGAAGCCCCTCTGTAAATGATTTGTCTGACGTTTTGCCAGACCATAAATCAGTTACAACTAAGAATGGTCTGGTTTTAACCAGGCTATGAATGACTTTTAACAATATACTTTTTACGTTTTTGTCTGACACTGTGAAATTCCGTTTCCATGGTTTAATTCCTCTTCATTGCAAATTAAATGCGAGTCACACATCGACCCCTAACAGACACTCACACACAAACTTTGCCAAGAAGCAATGTAAAGAGACTGCCATTTTGGAACATCTCAAAAGCCATGTAAAACAGAGAGTCCTCTGTCCTATCCACTTGAATCACTTCCTCTCTTTCTCCCATTCATTTATTCACACAGTCCCCCATGAGACTGAGAGGGAAACGGAGATGACATATGCATGTATGCATGAATCATTTCTCACGTACCTCACGTGAGGTTAAAGTGCTCGATTAAATTCTCATCTAGGTTCCCACCAGCACAAAGTTTAATATCAATGCAATATTTGCATCCTTTTAAATATATTTCGAAAAATTTAAAGGCTAAATGATACAGAGTTCCTCGATTGACGAATATAAAACGCTGTCACGACACAAAGACAGAGGAAGAGAGAGGCTACAAGAGGAAAACAGTTGTTTTGATTTTCAAAGGGGTCAGCTGACAGAAAAGAGAGGTTGGGGAAAGAGAGACGCTGAATGAAAAATAACACAAAAAACACAAGCTATAATGGAGTGAAGATGAGAAAATGTGACAGCGACAGTGCATTTCTCTTTCCACCCAGTGCCAAAGCCTTTGAGAGGGGTTTCAGTCGCCTGTTTAGTAAGCATGTCAAGATCACAAGAGAGAGGGAAATAGTGAGAAGGGGGGAAAAAAGTGGGCAAGATGATTGAGAGTGAGAAAGGAACTATTTTCTCATGACCTCACCAGTGAGATATTTAAATTTGGTAGAGTGTGTGAAAGTATGCAGTCTTCATTATCTCACAGTGATCATTGCCTGTAATTACAACCAATATCACACATAATCATGAAACTAGTTTAATAATATCAATGTAAACATCAAGCTTTAGTACAGTACAGTAAAAGCAGCACTGTACGGTTGAATGTAATCCATCTCAATGTTCTCTCTTCATCCTCAATAAAAAACAGCATGCAATCTTCCTCTCTCAGTCTCTCGTTGACATTTTTTACTTATGTAACACTCTTGCTCTGCTAAAAACTTATTGCAGAGCATAGAAAATTGCAAATGTCAACTTGCTTCCTCTCATCTCTGCCACCAGCTTTCTCTCTCGGGGGGGTCCGTTTACACAACACCGTTTTCAACTAAAAACGGAAAAAGATTTTATGCATTTTGGCAGTTAATTTACACGACAATGGCGTATTGGGGGCCTAAACTGCAAACTTTTGAAAACGGGTTTTAAAGAGCAAGTTTTGGTCGGTTTAAACTACAAAAACGTGAATTTGTGAAAACAGTGACGTAATGTGTGTACGTGTTCAATCTATAAGACCCTCCCCTTCCAGTCGACCACCATGGGACCTTATTTCGGAAAATTATTGTATGGTAGTCAATGGCGAGAGACAACAAATATCTTTTTTTTTTGTCAATTCAAAAGATACATTTTAAGGTAAAGAAAGTCGCAGTTTGGTGTAAAACCGTTGAGGACTGTGAAAATAAGTAATTACAAAGACTACAAAACCCAATGGCGCACATTTTCTCTCAATGAATGAAGCTAACTTTACTGAGGCTAATGTCTGTCATTTGTTTTTATAGTCTTACGTTATAATTGTAACGTTACACCGTCATGCCTGAGTGTTTTGTACCAGACTGCACACACACAACGGATCTTACTCGTTGTTTCGCTACTTGGGAGATGTAGTTCACTGAGCATTTTTCACATAAAACTAAATGTTACTCTTCTATTTTATGACAAACTGCGATGTTTTTGACTTTCAGAATTATCTTTTAAATTGACAAACATCATATGTGTAGTATAGAAAGCATGGGGCCAATGCATCACAAAAACGTTTCTCATTATTACGAGATGTTAAGTCATAATTATGAGAAAGTTTCTCATTATTACGAGAAGTTAAGTCATTATTA
>JAOTRC010000015.1:13515716-13545628 GCA_027497675.1 Cyprinella lutrensis | reverse complement strand
ATTAAGGTTTTTGATGAAAACATTCCAGGATTTTTCTCCATATAATGGACTTCAATGGGAACCAAATGGTTCAAGGTGCAAAAGACTGCACCAATTGAATTGGTGCAGTTCAAAGGGCTTTAAACGATTCGAGACGATGAATAAGGGTCTTATCAAGTGAAACGATCGCTCATTTAAAAAATAAAATAATATGAATAACGAAGTTTAAGTTTTATAAGCTCAAATGGTCGCCTTGAACGAAAATGAACATTCGAACATTCAACAAACGAAATGAACGAGTTGACTCTGGAAAAGATTCGTTCATTTTGATGAACAAGTTCGAACAGAAGAGTCACGAACGCGCATCACTGAACAGAGCAAGGCGACCATTTGAGCTTATAAAACTTAAAATTTGTTATTTTTTTTTAAATGAGCGATCGTTTCGCTTGATAAGACCCTTATTCAACATCTGGAATCGTTTAAAGCCCTTTGAACAGTTTGTAGTTTACACTGAAACTGTCTTTTGGACCTTGAACTATTTGGTTCCCATTGAAGTCCATTATATGGAGAAAAATCCTGGAATATTTTCATCAAAAATCTTAATTACTTTTTGACTGAAGAAAGAAAAATGTGGACATCTTGGATGACATGGAGGTCAGTAAATTATCAGCAAAAGTTTTTTTAAAAAAGTGAACTACACCTTTAATAATGATTTTAATACTGGTTAATGTTAATTTAATAAAGTTTATAACAATAAAGCAAATAGGGCCGTTTTCAAAACAATAGATTTGACGAACAAATATTTACATTGGGAAATCGTGAGGTAAAAGTAAAATGGGTTGCGAATGCCATTTAATGTTGACTTAACCTAAAACTATTGCAATTTATTTGAGCTTGATAATTGAATTTCAGAGTTCAAATGAGTTTGAATGTGAAACTGAAATCATCACCTCGAGTCAGAGCTAGCGTCTTTTCAGTCTGGCTAAACCATAATATGTTTGGAGTCATGACTTAGTGATTCAGTCATGGTGCTCAGTAGTACTTAAGTATAGCATGTTTTGATTCTTTTTATTTTTCAATTACTTCATCTAATTTGAATAATTTACAAATTAGTCTTTATTTCTCCACCATTTCTTAAGCTGCAACTTGGAAATGTGTAGATCAATTTGGCGAGGTTAGTTGAGTTCCCCATCAAATACATCAATATTTCTGCTGTTTTGTGTGACTGAGTAGAAAAGAAGCAAACACAAAATCCAGGAGTGGAAATTCCCAACCCCGAAAGAGGCATATTTTATACACAGCAGCTTTTATTTAGGCAAGAGATTTGCATATGAATGAGTTATAACATTAACCTCAGACAGTGCACTGCTGAAGTGTCACACATCTTGATTGCACTTTGTCAAATAAAAACAAATGAATGCACTCCAGTGCTATCCAATAATCTCCCTCTTAATCTTCTCAAAGCTGCCGTCCCTTAAAGGAGACACTTCATCCTTCATTTACACTTCTGTTGTCTTTAACAATTGTCGAAAACAAGTTTTGTGGCAGCGACTGTGTGATGCGCAGAGCATTGTTTCCTCTTGAGATTCTGCCAACAGCTCATCTGTTATGTTGCAGGCTGGCTGCAGTATGTGTGTGTGTGTGTGTGTGTGTGTGAGGGCCAAGCAGTGATTAAACACTGATCCTGCTCTAAGGATATTGGGGGTGGGGAGGGGGATCCATGATTGATGGTCTGGACTTCAGCTGACAATAACGTGTCAGGGCAAGACAGCCCAGAAATTATTTTGTGGAACCATTTTGCACTTTCCCAAAGAGGCCAGGTTGGAAGAGCACCAAAACTGCGATGAAGTGTTTTGAGAAAATTTCAACATTAAATAAATTTGTAAATTTGTATGAAAACTGAATTTTACAAGAAAAAAATATGAAACTTTGAAATCGGTTGGATTGTGAAAAGTGGGTGTTTCCATGCCAATAGGGACTGTGCGTGGTATATGATAGGTGGTTAAAGTTACATTTAAATGTACAAGAGAGAATGTACAAAAATGTACCAAAGTTTTTGGTGGTAGGGATGCTTTTAGAAGCAAAAAACAATTTTATTGACAGACGATCAATCAAAAGTAGCTGTGTATTCTGACAAAATACTTTTTTCAATTCTGTCAATGGCTCTAAAATATGTGAATTAACATATACTGCATTTCTTTGACATCACAGCAGGATATTCGCTAGTAAAGACAAGAGTTTGGGACTGCTGCTGAATTGTCTAGTATGGAATTATATGCATTTTTAATAAGGATGGACATTTATTCGATTTCGATTCACAAGCTTGTGATTTGATTCAATCTAGATTCAATTTCTATTCTTTAGTGATTAATTGGAGCTTATCATGTATATTATATTACATGATAAAAAATAAATAAAAAATCTCAATACTGTAAGATTACAGATTAAAAAAGCGCTTAGGATTTTTCTTAGGATTTAAGTATCGTTTTCAGTTCTTCAAAATGGGAATAACATCAAATCAAGAAATCAATATTTTTTACCCTGCCCTATTTCAAAATGACATTGAACAAATATAATTTTCTCAGCTATCTGTGAAGCTAAAGATGAGATGCTGATGTTATTAACAGAATAAACCAAAATCCATAATGAAGATTTTTTTGTTACTCTGTAGAGCAACAGCATCTCACAGTCCTCTGATAGCCCAAAGTTTTGAACTGCTATAGAAATTGCATCAGATAATTTCTTAGAGTAATAGATCATCCCCTGTTTATATAGGCATGAAATTGGTGTGAGAAAAAACGAATGGAAAATCTCCATATCCAAAACCTTATCCAACCATCAAAAGACAAACAGTCGCACAAATAAGCCATGAAGTGACCATATCCCCCCAAATTCTTGACTTCTTCCAAGTTTCACATTGGTCTTTAGATTTCTTGCCGTTTCCTGTCAGAGTGTCAGAGTTTGGATGAGCCTTGGGAATTGGTGCAGTTGGCGGCACTGGTGGTGTTAGCATTAGTGCTAACGCTAGCTCATTAATCCTCAGCTGCACATTGACATTTGCTGACAGTATTGAAGTGTGTAGAAATGAATGGAGCCCCAGAGACCACTCAATTACCCCATCTCAGAGCAATTAGCAACCAACCAATGCTAGTCAATGTCTGCCCTGTGACTGAGAGGCCAGATGGGACCAAAAAAAAAAACAAGTATATGCAGAAAAAAACACATTCCTGCTAATTTGGCATTGGCTAGAATAAATCTGTAGTTTGCTGTTTTGTTGACTTGGTATATTAGCAATCCTGAAGTACAAAAAAAAAGCTGTAGTAAAAAAAAAGCAATTATGGTACTTGTACTAAAAAGTTATGCCTGGTTCAGATTACACTCTTTTTTTGTCTGTTACGATAGTCACTCTGTCAGATTACACGATTTTGACTCCTAAAATCTTGTTGTGTCGTGACTCGTGGACAAGACACATGTCAGACTACACGTTGCTTTCTGACCAGTCATCGCATACCGTCTTTAGCGGTGCGCGTGATGTCATCAAGAAGGCGCAACTAGTAGCGAGTGACTTCCAGAAACAAACGTAAACAAACAATGGATGAAGCGGTGAGTGCTCAGAAAGAAGTAAAAAAAAGAAAGAAAACCCGACAATGGACACGTTCCTGGATTGCTCGAAGCAATCCTCCAAAGAGAACTTGTGGTAAAATATTGTTTTCTTATATATTTTTAATTTTAACATTAGCACCATAGTGTCTCTTTCGTTTCGCCATCTTTGAACGTTGTGAACGGAAAAGCTTCTGTGCTCCTATTGGTCAACTTCATACATGTGAACATTAAACACGCTAATCTTTTTGTCATGATGTCGTGAAGCATCGCAGACGCGACGTAGTTTGTCGCCCACTATGAAACACTATACGAGATGATACGATCAAATCCTAAATTCCGGCGCCCGTTGTTGTTTACGAATCCCAACGACACCCTACGTCAAACGGATCGTGCCAAAATCGGGCTAAAATCGTGTACCAGGCATTACTTGTTACGTTAAAATGGGGAAAAAACAATGTGCATTTACTTTTAGATTGTAACACGCACGGATACATTTTTGTGCTATGACAACTAACTAATTAAGGGGCTAAGTTTATAGTTTCTCGCGGCACCAATCAGAAACGTTGGGGAGGGTTTTACACAATGACGATAGCGCTGGGAGTTTGAAGCTGATTTTGTAGCCTACATTACAAAGATGGATGCCGCCGTCGAACATCGAACATCACTCGTTCGGATCAGCTATCGCGTCTGTTTTAAGCAATTTGAACGTTTCCTTTTTGTTAAAAACCAAGCAAAGAACAACACTCTGAGATGTTTCTCTGCCAGCCGCCGCTCTGCATACGTCATCTCCTTCATCACTCTGATTGGTTTATACCTGCGACATCCATGGTGACGCCCCTCTGGAAACGATTTGTCTATGATGCTTTGTTACAACTGAGAATGGTTTGGTTTTAACCAGGCTACGTACTCGAATGGCTAAATTTGATAAATGTTGATATTCAGATGAAATGACAAGAGCGTAGACATTCATCGAATGTGGTATCTGCTATCTACAATCAAGAGAAAAAAGTATGGTTTGGTGGTTTGTCCTCTACTGTCTCACCAAACACATAATTTATCATCTCAGTTAAATTCTCCACGTAACACACTGTGCCGTGACCTGTTCTCTATAGATTATTGACTGTCATACACACGAGGACTTTCTAGTTTTTTAGTCACACCAAGTTGTTAGCTTGCGGTATGTGTGGGTGTTCTTGTCCTTTCTCAAGTTTCGTAAATCAATTGATTCCTTCTTAATGAACCCTAAAGTGGACTCTGCAGCCTCTGGTGTATTGTTGCATATTTTGTCTTTTTGCTGATTGTTTTGAGATAGGACCATAATTTTGACATGCCATGGAAAATCCATACTCCGCTCTTGCAGGGCAATCAAAGCTGTTTTTATGACTCCACAGTGGTAGTTCACTATCTCTCTCAGAGTATATCTGAGTGTCTAAATGCATCGACTGAATCAATACATTTCATCATCATAAGATGTTCCTTGTTCCAATCCATGAACAAACTGTATTTGTAAGTCTCCTTTCTCACTTCCTTCCTTCCTACTGCCCCCACAATGCTGCATTTTTTCAAAGTACCACTTCGTTTTGCCAAATCGTAATCATTGTCCACTTAAAAAAAAAACTTTTTCTGATAATTTACTCACCCCCATGTCATCCAAGATCATCCTCCATGTCTTTCTTTCTTCAGTCGAAAAGAAATTAAGGTGTTTCATGAAAAAATGACCATATAATGGACCAAACATCAGTTGAAGGTCCAAATGACCATTTCATTGCAGCTTCAAAGGGCTTTAAACGACACCAGATGATAAATAAGGTTCTTATCTAGCGAAAAGATCAGTCATTTCAAAAATAAAGAAAAAAGTTTAAGTTTTATAAGCACAAATGCTCACCTTGGTCTGTTCTGTGATGAGCGTTTGTGACTCTCCTGTTTGTTTAAAATGAACAAATCTTTTTTTGAGTAATTTTTTAAATGACCGATCATTTCGCTATAAGACCCTTATTCATCATCTAATGTCGTTTAAAGCCATTTGAAGCTGCATTGAAACTGTCATTTGGACCTTGAACCGTTTGGTTCCCAATGAAGTGCATTATATGGAGAAAATCCTGGAATGTTTTCATCAAAAACCTTAATTTCTTTTCGATTGAAGAAAAAAGACATGGACATCTTGGATGACATGGGGGTGAATAAATTATCAGCAAAAGTTTTTTTTTTTTTGAAAAGTGAACTACTCTTTTAAATACATTATTATCATTATTATAATAAAAAATTACATGTATAGATAAATATTATTTACCATTAATGTCATAGCGTGACTTTAACTGCAAATTCATTGTGAAAAGTTGAAGTTACTTCATTAATTCCAACTTAATAATCTATTTTACCATTCAAAATACAGTAAAACAGTAATATTGTGAAATATTACAGTAATTTGAAATAGCTGTTTTCGGTTTTAATACGTTTTAAAATGTAATTTTCAGCCGCAATTACTCGTTTTCAGTCACATGATCCTTCAGTAATTATTCTAATATGCTGATTTGATGATAATGATGAAACATTTCTTATCTATGTTGAAAGTGGTGCTGCTTAATATTTTTGTGTAAACAGTCATATCTTTAATGAATAGAAAGTTCATTAGGACAGCATTTATTTTAAACAATATGTAACCTAATATGTACCTAACCTACAATTTGTAATTTGTAAGTGACTCCACAGTATTGTATGCTTGTTTTCTTATAAAATAGTCACTTTCCGTGACTCTGTGGGGTTTGCTGTTGTGTAGGAGTGGGGAAAGTTGTGAGCTTGCAGGGGAAAAGATCATAATCGTTACGCCCTCGGACGTAGTCTGGTGTAGGTCTAGCAGACCTTGATGCCATCATCCACACAAGCTTGTTTGTGGTTTTGTTTTTTAAAGCTTGTAAATCTCTTTTGGGTGTGTCTAACTTCGCTGTAGATTTGTGGTCATGAGGTGCAAAGTACACTGACAGAGAAAGGCAAAAGAACCATCCGTGCAGGTATGTTTTGACTGGGGATTAGCAGCATTGAAGTTAGCGTTTTTGTTTAGCATTACATCGAAAGTAAATCTACGTAACATTAAATCGGTCATTCATTTGAAGTAGCCAATCACTTGTGGCGTGTTGTTTATGAATTTGAATTTAAATTAGGCTCTGAAACTCATCATTTTAGCTTGTTTTCATGGAGAAATTGAGTATAAACAATGACTCAACCGAAGTGTTTGTAGATAAATTTGTGGTAAACATCAGCTGAGGTGGAGACACGCAGGAAAGGACTAATCTCACTCTCTCCTACACGTATGGGGAAGCAGGAAATGGCACAGTCTTAGTATTGTGCTACTCTTTTCCATGTTTAATTCGTTTACTGTTATTTTACAGGTTTTTTTTTAATGAGATCAAGTGGAATATTGCTTTAAACTGATGGATAAAGGCCTGTACGTTGTGTTTGTTTTCAGATTGCAATACACAGGTCCACAAAGGTTGCAGAGAAAGTCTTCCTGTTTGTGCTAAGGTCAAAATGAAGGTAATTCATTGACTTTTATGTTGGATCTCATATGATTGTCATAAACAGGACTACTGCGTTTTATACTTTTGTTTTGTTTTGTTTTATTCAAATTATGGTCGCTCTTTGACCAAAACTTTAAGAATGATATGATGAAAGAGAATGTTTAACCAACAAATAAAGATCATGCCCGTGTTTACAGTGCTCATGTCTTTCCAAAGCTGTATTATGTTATTCATAAAAGTAGAAAGAGAAACTTTTTCACTATAAAAAAATGAAACGTTAAAATATTTCTTTCAGCAGCAAAAACAACAACAGACCGTCACAGATTCTGCCCTGACGCCTGGTGTCACTCTTCGAAGTAAAAGTAAATTCCTCACACAATCATGTATTTCGTTGTTTTATGCATTTCTTCTGTATTTGTATCATTCAAAAATATGACCATTTGTTGATCTGTTTAGCGCTCCCGGCACGGGAACGTCCTTGGTCCGCCATTTCGGTTCCTGATGACCAACCCGCTCCTCTCGCCCCTCCTCGGAAAAGCCCCAGCAGTATCATGTCTTTCAGCAGCAACCCGCTGTCCAAGAGCATGTCCATTAATAACATTGCAGGGTCAGTGCCTTTGCTAACTGAAAACATACACACGTTTTTAGATTTAGTATTGAAATTACTCTTAAAGGGATACTCCACTTTTTTTGGAAAAAGGCTCATTTTACAACTCCCCTAGAGTCGACAGTCGAGTTTTACCATTTTCGAATCCATTCAGCTGATTTTCTGATTTTTAGAAGAATATCAGCAACCAGACAGTTTCTGGTCTCACTGACTTCCATAGTAGGAAAAAAATATACTATGGAAGTCAATGAGACTAAAAACAGTCTGGTTACTGATATTCTTCTAAAAATAAGAAAATTGGCTAAATGGATTAAAAAACAGTAAAACTCGACTGTTTAACTCTGGGGGAGTTGTAAAATGAGTCTATTTCCAAAAAAAGTGGAGTATCCCTTTAAAATCAATGTTTGCCTCTGTTTATTCTTGGAGATCTTTTTAATTCATCATTATCAAACCTTTATGAATTGTGTCCTTAATATCTTGATTGGATACTCATAGTTTTACCAGTAAAGCTTTAAAACATGCAATGTACAATATATCTTATGCTCTTTCTCATTCAGACAAATGGAAGACCCTCCACTAAAGACTTTGAAGTTTCTGTCCCAGTCTACCGACTCCCTTCACAAGACCAGTAAAGTCACCGAATCCACAGAATCTCTCACCGATGAGGGTAAGTCTCTTCATCTTGTACTGGAATCATTACTCGCATTACCCGTTTTGAGTCCAGTCAAATTTTAGGTTGATTCATACTAAATTTGGACGGCAGGTACAGAGATGATGGACTGTCAGTTGATGGGAGAATTCGAAGCTGACATTAAAGAGCTGGAGGCAGATTCTTGGAGCTTTACGGTAGACAAAAAATTCCTGAAACCGCTTAAAAAGGACGTTATCAAGAGGCAAGATGTCATCTACGGTAAGACTAACAGCAGACCCTACCCGAGAAGCTTCTGCTTTCACTTTCAGATCATCAAAATATTCTCCCTTTCAATATCAGAGCTCATCCAGACGGAAATGCACCACGTGAGGACCTTGAAGATCATGGCTGATGTTTACAGTAAAGGACTACTGAGAGAGGTTCAACTGGAGGTCCAGACTGTAGAGAAGATGTTTCCCATGTTAGAAGAAGTTCTGGACCTGCACACACAGTTCTTCTCACACCTGCTCGAAAGGAAGAAAGAGTCTGGGAGCCACGAAGAGGGCGGCTTTGTCATACAAAAGATTGGTGACGTGCTGGTCTCTCAGGTAGGATCAGGCTCAGACCTGTGGTGGAGCGTCTGTAGAAATCCATTGATTTTTAATGTCTGGAGCATTTAGTTTAAGTACTGAACAATTTTTCCACTCTTTATTCCTCCGTAGTTCTCAGGTTCCAATGCCGACAGAATGAAGAAAGTCTATGGGAAGTTCTGCAGCAGACACAATGAAGCTGTGAACTTCTACAAGGAGCTTCACACCAAAGACAAACGTTTTCAGGCTTTCATCAAGGTAGCATCTCAAATTATTTTGCCTAAAGTCAAAAATGTTAGTTTGTAAAAGTAGCCTAAAGCGTTGAATCTTTCCGTTCTTTTGTTTCTTTCTCGAGACTCTGAAATGGAAACGCTCCTATGTTTTACATCTGTTTCTATTTTCCAGAAAAAGATGAGCAGCCCTGCTGTCCGACGGCTAAGCATTCCTGAGTGTATATTGTTAGTCACACAAAGAATCACAAAGTATCCTGTGTTACTACAGAGAATACTGCAGCACACGAAAGGTACAACTTCTTACTATAGTAGTCAGGCTATTTTAATACCCGCATTTGTGGTGCTCCAGTTAATATTGTTTCATGTTTCATGACAGAAAATGAAGAGGACCATGCAGACATAAGCCAAAGTCTGAGGTTGCTAAAAGAGGTGATTGCTGCTGTTGACAATAAAGTGAATGAGCACGAGAAGAAAAAGAAGCTAAAGGAAGTGTACAGCCGGACAGACAGCAAGTCCATCATGAGGATGAAAAGCGGGCAGATGTTTGCCAGAGAGGATCTGTTACGTGGGCAGAAGTTAATTCACGACGGGTCGCTACAGCTGAAGAATACAGCCGGCAGGCTCAAGGGTAAGAACCAGTGCGATGGTTTCTTTGGTGAACGAATATATCAGCAGATAAAAAGAAATTAGAAACCACTCAGAACACTGCAAATGCATAGCAACACCCTGGCAACCACCTACAACACCAGAGCAACTACGTAACAGAAACAACATGAAAAAACCCACTCAGAACACCCTAGCAACACCCTAGCAACTATGTAACAGAAACAACATGATAAAACCCACTCAGAACACCTTAGCAACACCCTGGCAACCACCTACAACACCCTAGCAAATACAAAACTGAAACAACATGATAAAACCCAATCAGAACACCTTAACAACACCCTGGCAACCACCTACAACACCCTAGCAAATACAAACCTGAAACAACATGATAAAACCCACTCAGAACACCTTAGCAGCACCCTGGCAACCACCTACAACACCCTAGAAACTACGTAACTGAAACAACATGCTAAAACCCACTCAGAACACCTTAGCAACACCCTGGCAACCACCTATAATGCCCCAGCAATTATGTACAACAACAACATGCTAAAAATACTCTAAGAACACCTTGACAACCACATAGCAATGCACTGGCAACCACCATGACAACCACCATAACATGTTGCAATAACAGCAACATTTTAAAAACCACTTGGAACATATTAGCAACCACATGGCAAAACACTAGTAACAGCAAACACGGGAAAAACAAAAGCTATACACCTTAGCAGATGATTAACAACCACCTGGCAACCACCTTCGACTCTTTGGGCCTGTTCACATATCGCGTCTTTTGCGCTCTCAAGTTCGTTATTTCAAATGTAGGCGCGCGGTAGTTTTTTTTTTTCAAGCGTGTCCGCACCACATCGAGATAAAAATATCTCTAATTTAGACAATGCCTACTAGCAATGCCCTGGAAACCAATCATACCACCTTGGCAACCATGTAACAAACAGCTACATGCTAAAAACTACCCATACACTTTAGCAACTACATAACACCTTAGCACTCTCAATACCATAGCAACCATATGGAAACACCCTAGAAACTATCCATAACACACAGAACAAGCTTAAAACCATTCTGAACCCCCTTTATAAAAATGCCCTGGAAACCACCCACAATCATCTAAAGTTTGTCTAGATTTGCATTCACATTTTATTCACATTTACTTGACTTGTTCAGTGTAGTTATTCAGTTCAAAATATAGAAAATGGATTAAAAAACCTTGACATTTCACTGACAAAACACAGTCATGTCTATCACCACAGAAACTCACGCTCACACTAATACAAACATGGCCTGTTTTCTAATCTGATGTGGTGTTCTCCAGATGTCCAGGCTCTGCTGCTGAAGGATGTGATTGTGTTCCTGCAGGAGAAAGATCAGAAGTACATATTCGCCTCTTTGGTATGTTTATCTTTATGACTCTTCTTGTGACTCCCAGAACAGTGTAATACCTATTTACTTTACACTTTGTTGTTTGGATGCTGATCTAAACAATCTAGTATTGTGCAATGTCTCTGCTGCTCTGTCAGGGCTGGTTTTAATTGAAACATTGTCATATCAAGTTCTTTGGAACTTTCTCATTGCGGCCCATGACCTCACTATGATTTTCTACTCTCATCTCATCTTGTTCTCCACTCTCAGGACCAGCGCTCCACCGTCATCTCTCTGCAGAAACTCATCTTGAGGGAAGTAGCCAATGAGGAGAAAGGTCTGTTCCTCATCACGGCCGGCATTGAGAAGCCTGAGATGGTAGAGGTGTATGCAAGCTCCAAAGAGGAGAGGAACACATGGATGCAGCTCATTCAAGAAGCCATGCAGTCCCGTTAAAATTACAATTATTTTTTACAACGTAATTTTACAGTTTTTGTGAAAAATGAAAAATATCATCTTGTGATTTCTTCTCAGTAGAAGAACCATTTTAGGGGGGAAAAAAAACTTTTCCAAAGAGAGCACACGTCATACCTCTCCTCACACTATTTCAGTAAACAGTTCTTAAAAGAATTGTCAGTTAATTAAATACATTTTATAACTGTAAATACAAGGGTTCAATCTGTAAAATCTAAAATGTTGCACCACATCTGAAATCTTTATTCATTTGTTCACTATACGTTTTATCATTTTATCCTCAAGGCACATATTTGGTGCATTGACCATGCTTGTTCCTTCTTAGGTAAAACTGTGGGCATCATGTACTGTGCCTGCAGCAACTAGAAGTCCTCGCGTTGAATCTTAATACTTAAGAAATATATAATGTAGAGGAGGCTAGGGTTGATTTTCGTGCTTTTTTACTGCAGTGAATAGTGCTCAGAGTAGATTTAAGTACATTTTTGTATGTGCAAAACCCTCACTGTTTAAAACACACACTGCTCCATGAGAGACAACAGGTCTGCTCAGCTCTATTGTTATCAACCTTTGAATTGTCATTGAGATAATCAACAGTAGAGGGCAGCTTGAATACACAAATACATACTTCTATCATTTTCACACACACAAACATATGCACACACATCTTCGTTCATGCCTACTGTTCTCCAGAAATATCAACGCTTACATGAAGGCACAGTGATTGACGTAAACATTCCTACTATAAAGTATCCAACATAAATTATGAGACAATAATAAATTGTATAAAGTTCAAGCAATTTTCGAACTGTTATTGTGTGCAATCTACTTCAATGTGTTATATAGACAACACTTTTCATCCTGTTAGTCTTTTAAAATCCCGTTAACAAAACAAAAGCCAATTCCCCATTGACATCATCCTACAGGAAGTGACATTATTCTGGAGGGAGATCAACAGCACAAACTATAAGCAAAGGATTTGACCAATTCTGTAGTGTTTGTTGGTTTGTCTTTCTCTAAAACCTGACCTTACTTAAATAAAATGAGTTAATTTTAAGTAAATTGAGCAAGCAGCAAAGCAAGCACTTTTTTGTAAGAAAGAATAGTTGGATGGATCATTTTTGTTTGTATAAATGAAACTGGCCAGGGGATTTCTAGCTCCCAGCATGCTTTATATGGGACTGGGAGAGTAAATATTGAAATAAAATGTTGTTTTGAAGATGCCAATAGATGTTTTCTATTGAAATTTGTTGTTGGTGTTTAAGCTTGAGTTATGTGTGGGATTTAGAAGACATTTCTGTTGTGCTTTGTGGGTTTGGATCTTGTGCTTCAAGTAGGTATAGTAGATTTAGTGAGCTTTAATGACCATAAGCTGTAAATTACTGTTCAAAAGTTTGTGGTCATTTAAAAAAAAAAAGAAAGAAAAAACTTTTGTTCAGCAAGGATGCCTTCAATTGATCAAAAGTGACAGTAAACACGTTTATGTTACAAAATATTTGTATTTTTTAAATGTGATGTTCTTTTGAACTTTTGATTAATCAAAAAATCCTAAAAAAAAAAAAAAATGTTTCACAGTTTCCACAAAAATATCGAATCAGTGCATTTATTGTCAACATTTATAATAATGTTCAGCATATTACAATAATGTGACACTGAAGACTGGAATTAAATTGTAATATTCACAATATTACTGTGTTTTTGATCATATAAATGGAGCAATGGTGAGCATTTCCTATCAACCCCAACCTTTTGAACGGGATTGTCCTTACAACACAGTCAAATTAGTTTACAAATTACTGTAACTTTTGGTGCGTTCATGTGCTATGGTAATTATGGTATCAAAAGCCGACGTGGAAAATGCAGATGAACATCCCCTCACTTATTTTCCACTGGGCATCTCGTAGAATATTTAGATGCACGAGTTGCCGAGATGAGATAACCTTTGACCTTTTCAAAATGGCGGAGAGCAACGCGAGAGTCGTGAATGGTAAAAATATATACTATTCATCATCTAGAAAATATACAGCATATTATTTACCGTTTGAGTTTTGATAAATCATTTGCTTGCTGTTGCAGATGACTTAAGCAATCTAAAATAGTTTTAGCTAAATAACAGATCTCCATCTACAGCACATTACGACAACAAAAGCATATTTTCCATAGCACGTGTACGCAGTGTTTTGTGCGCGGTCACATAAACCGTTCTCCGCGCGCGTGCACGTCTCCACTTTGCAGCGCGCGGCTCAAGATGAATCTGCGCTTGTGTGTTTGCGCGCTCCATCACTGTCAGGCGCCTGGCGGTGGTCTTCCTTTCACTACGAAACGGCTACCGACTGCTGACCAGAATTATCCTTCACGAACAATCCCACGGCTTTAAATAAACAGAGCACTCAGTGCCTTCAAAGTGCAGCCCATTCATCTTTAAGAATGCGAGTCACTTTTTCAAGCTGTGAAGGCCGCCATTTTTAAAAGCTGTCGTCCCGTCCTCATCATATATTTCGCGCTCAGAGTAAATGCGCGGGAAGATACTGTAATTTTTTGAACAAAGGAACTCGGACTCCTAATAAATCAAATTTAAGAAAATCTTCCCTCTTCTCGTATTTAAATTTATGATTTTTTTTTTTTTTTTTGTGAGGAGACAAAACTGGAGTACAGTTGAATGAAAGTAATGTCATAAAGACGTTGTTGTGGTTGTTTCAAAGGTAAGAATATCACTAACACTTAATTCAATTAAATTTGTTAACATAGCTAATACAAATATAAATGTTCATTCTTTGGTAATGTTAGTTTACTTGACAGTGCATTAACTAATGTTAAAAATACAACTTTTGATTTTAATAATGTGTACTAGTCCTCAAAATATTGATATTAACATTAACTAAGATTATTAAAGTGTTCATTATTCGTTCATGTTCACCCTAGTGAAAAAGTATACTTGTATTTGAAATATATTCCCCTTTTCAATAGATATCTTAGTTTTAATAAATAGTATGGTCAGTTGTACAGAGTACCCTGGTAAATTTCCATGCATGTTTTTTTTTTACTGAATGCCAACTTACCAATCAAATATGTATTTTGTGTGTGTTGTATAGTATCATATTTTAAGTATATCACAAACTTGTGCTTTTAAAACCAATTTAGTATAACATATCTAATTGTATTTGTTTTGCTATTGTTTTAAAAAACTTTATTCAAATTAAACATTGCATATTTATAAAGTAACTGATACCTAAATCATCCATAAAATGACACTTTACACAAGTTAAGACACTGTGTAGGTTACATTAGCTCATTGATTTAAAGAAGAGCCATATCTGATCTTAAAATAGCCTGTCTGTGAATTTTATAAATGAAATAAAAACACTTATGAAAAGACTGGTCAATTGAACTTTGACTTATTAACAAGCCTGCGAGAAGGTAAAAGATTGTGTCTGTGTAATTTGACTGGTGTAACAATAATAGCTGGTTTTAAAGTCTTACTGTAATAGAGACACGATTGATTGGATAGCCCCAGCAGCCATTAGTGAGGAGGTGCTGAGGTAAAATGATGGAGCTCCCCCCATGCAGAGGCCCTCGCTGTGGGGTGGGATGATCCCTGCGAGGGGGTAGCAGGGCCAGCGATGCTACATCTGATGGCAGTTTGAGAAACTACAGGAGGGATCTGTGTTAATTAGGCATTTTTCAGCACACTTGGCTCAGCCGGGCTGTGATATTATTTTCTGAATTTACTGGAGCATTTAATCTAAAGAAAATTCAGTTCAACATGAAATCAAAACTGACCCTATTTACTTTTTAAAGTGCATATTCCTGATTTTATTGTGCATGATTCATCGTTCTTACATGTTTGTCTGTGTATAAATGTTTGTTGATTAATTTTTAATGACTTTCTCCATTTCTGAAACAGCTTGCTTCCCATGATCTGACATCACACATTTCTCCTGCTTTTCAACTTCTTCCAGTCATCAGGCTCTATTCTGGTACGTAATGCCCATTGCAATCCAGTAAATTGCTGATGGATAAATTTAAGTCTCAGTTTTTTTTTAGTATATCCCGTTTTACTCTAGAAGTACTTTAAAGTCAATCAAGCAATTAAAAATATTAAAAATAATATATTAAACTTAATGAAACTCAGTGTACTATTAAACTTCCTGTACATGCCAGACATTAAAGGGCACCTATTATGCAAAATTCACATTCTACGTTTGAACGTAAATGTGTGTCGGCAGTGTGTGTAAACAACCAGTCTATAATGCTAAAAATCCACCATTTTATTCATGAGCATAAATAATGTCTCAAAATGAGGCATTGTGTGTGAATGGCCCTGAATGGGTGAAAGAGTGCATGCTCCATCTAGCGCGTTTACATAGAAAATAATGGAAAAGCTTACTTTTCTTACTTATTCACAATACAGCACAGTCTCTCGTACCTTATTGCTTACATATGTGAGGTATTTTGAGCTGAAACTTTACAGACACATTCTGGGGTCACCTAAGATTTAGGGCTGTGCAAAAGTCAATTGCGATTAATCGCACCCAAAATAAAAGTTTGTGTTTACATAATATAATTTTGTGTGCTGTATATATAAATACACACATGCATGTATATATTTAAGACAATGTGTTATTCCTATGTAAAATATTTCTATTTATAGAATATAGATTATGTATTTATATATACAGAATTTAAGCGCAAATAATTCTTAAATATATACATGCATGCATAGGTATTTATATATACAAAATAATTATATACAGCACACACAAATATATTATGTAAACACAGACTTTTATTTTGGATGCGATTAATCACAATTAATTTTTGCACAGCCCTACTCAAAACACATATGGAAATGGAGGCGCCCTTATATGGGCTGTAATGGAGTCTGGTTGTGCCCTAGTGGAAGCGTTTGGTACTGCGCCCAAACTAAATCTCACTGAAAGCTCATTTTTTTGAGATATCAACCAAAAATTTGAAACACAACTTTGCTTTGATTGGCTTTGATTTTCCTGCAGTTTTAGAGTAGCCCAGGTCTTGAAAATATATATTTTATATAAAATATGAATAATTTTTTTTACATTGTACATTTCCATTAACTCAAACTTCTATAACTTTTTTTTCTGTTTCACTTTCTTAATGCATTTCACTTCGGGAAAAGTCTGCCAAATGTCTTCTTTAAAACGAGACCGATCTTACGTCAATATTCCAAAGCATTCTTGAATTACAACCATTTAAGTTTGAAATGAGCATTTCCATGTCTATTCAAAAAAAGGGGAGTGACAGTCAAGGGGTTGAATTTAACTAATAATATTGATTGTAATCTGTTGCCTTGATTATTTGTTTATTGATTATTTATAACATATTCAGTCGTATTCATTTTCACAGTGCACAGTATCTACATTTAAGTGACCAAGTTACTGTATTTGTAATGTGCATGAGTGCCTCACGTGCAATGCATTGCATTCAACAAGGACTCTCAAAGTATGTGTAGCCTATATACCATGAATGTCATTTCTCGTGCCATATGCCAAAAAAGTTTTTTTTTTTTTACGTGCATATGCTACGTACTGAAAACCCCATTGCAGTTTCGATACAGTAGTCAGAGAATATCCTGACGAGAGCCTGTGCAGATCTATAGTTCCCTACACTGGTTTAGCCCACAGCGGGAGTCTTCAGGTGGATGATCAAGATCATTCCTCGGATGCAAGAGATGTGGGAAGAAAAGAGTGGAAGGCGAATAAATCACTCGTTCTTTCTCCGTGAGATAACCTCAGTACATCTCCACACGCCCGTGCCAGACCAGCGCTGATGATCGAGTCCAAAATATTACACGGATTTAGAAGCGAACGTCATAATTCCCAATACAGAGCATGCAATTTTCATAAGTCAGAAAATGATGTGTGTGCAACCCATCTCTCACTCCTCATAAGGCCATGACACTCTGCATGATATCAGCACACGGTAATGTCGCATCAGTTTCTACATCTACACGAGCAGCGCAGGTAAACCACCGCGAGTCAAGCAATCAATATGTAATTCCAGCCGTGACGTGTCTCGCGTGTGTGTCCTGGCATGCCTCGAGTGTGATGTAGGATCCCAGAGAAGAGGATCATCACACACACACACACTCTCTGTTGACCCACTGAAACCCCCGACAGCTGCAGGGTCACTGACTCCAGAAGACATTTAGAGAGATTGACCTGTTGGGTCACTGGAAGCGCTGGGCATTTGCATGCTGAAGGACTGCTCATGTTGGTAACGCTTTACTTGGGGTGTGCATAAGACTAACATGACACCTTCATAATCAGGACATATGTTATGAATATGAAGGAAGTTTTATGCATGTTTGTGACAACTGTCATTAAGTGCTGTGCAAATAGACAAGACGTGACTTTACTGCAGTGCTGAATTGCAAACCATTTTGCATTTATCATTATTTGTGTTGCTGCAGTGCATGCAGAAATGTTGCATTGCTCAAATTCACACAACACACAAAAGCTTGCACATCTAGCGTTAACACATTTGTTTAGAGTGGGACTTCTAAACACACACTGCCCTATTAACACACTGAATGGAGATCTGAGTACAATCACTCATGCCGGGACGCAAATATGCCAACTACGGTTCCTGTCACAGAGACGATCTCGTTTATTTATTCGGCCATCTTGAAAAGCATTCCCAAATGTAAATTTGCTTCACGCACACTTTTAAATCACGCTGTTTAGAAAGCGCTCATCACTCTTCTCATGTGTTCGAGAAGATGAAGCTGTGCATGTGTGTGTACGGCCCCGTTACTTGGAGAAATAAACACACGAGCCAGATCAAGACTGCATTCCTCCAACAGGAACTATGCACTCCAGATTTCTGACGCAATGGAAAAAAAATGAAAGGAAAAAATAAATCACAATATGTCTCAGTCCGAGGAAATGTGTGTTGTGGATATGGAAACTTAGAGAGAGAGAGAGATTGAATTTTCTGAAGTAATTTTGGAAAACAAAAGTTAAAAACAATTAGCCTACATTAAGGGACAACACAACAGAAACACAGGGATAGTTGCACTTGTTTTCAACAGGACAGTAGTTTGAAAATGCATAACGTGAACTTAAATTCAATGTGAAATCAAAATTGACAATTCTTGTTTTTTTGTAAATCTTGTTTTTTGAATATTTATGTTTATTCTAAATGATTTATCGCTCCATATTTTTATTGATTTAAATTCATGTTCAATCTTGACTCAGAATAACAGCGACATCTCTTCTCTGATGACGAGGGCGGGGCTATAAGCTGTCACTCACAGAAGATCAGCCAATAGCAAACCACAACAATCCAATCGATTCCTCACGGACACAATCAAGCCCCGCCCACATTTGTTCTTGTTCCAGAAGCGTTTCGCTCGGATACTGTATATACCTTATGCACCAGAGAAACGTGGGCGCCGTCATCTTTAGAATATTGTCTTTGAACTTCCGGTTTCGCGGTCGCTCTGTATATTTCTATGGCATCGCTGTCGAGGAGTAATTAGCTGGTGAAGTGGATTTACTTATTGCAGAGTTAACAAAGATTATCCTGAGCATTATGTTTATCATAAGCATTGTAAAGCATGTGTCTTAACAAATGTCGACCGGGAATTTTTTTACAAGCAGTTCATTCATACCTATGCAAGATCGCTGTCAAAATACAGACCGGAAGTCAAAAGACAACGAGCGCAACACTGAAAAGGGGCGGGGCTACATAAGGTCATACGGCATAAAAGAGAAGAAATGATCGCAACTTCTCTAATTCATGTTGACTTTTCATCTAAAACATTCAAATGCATAATCTATTGTTTGATTTTCACCTTTACACGACTCTGCGATCATTTTCGTTGAGTTGCGTCTAATGCTTTCAACTGTGTTTTTAGCTTTTGGTTGCTTTGTAAATTGCATTGTGTTTTGTGCAAAATGCTCTACACTCATTCTGGTGTCTAAAAGCATCATCATCCGAAAATATAATATATGAAGCGCAGGGCACAATAGCTCTGCAGGACTTTGTCCCAGAGGTCTCTTATTTTTACTTTTCTCAAACATGCACATGACAACATGACTGATCCCGAGTGGATCTCGTTTAGTTTTCTCAGAACCTCGGCATGAGGTAAGAGCAAAATGCATAAATAAAAGAAAGCACATTAATAAATAAATACTTAAAAACTAGACAACATTTTGCCATTCTTGTACATGTTTATCACTCGTTCACAAGAGAACACGTAATACATAATTCAAGGAACGAGGCCTGATTAACAGAGCATTAAACTGAATTTAAATGTCCGTGTGTTTCTACAAATACAGTGTATTAAAACGGTTAGCTAACCTTTCATCAATAGCTCAGTTTTTTAAGTCTGCATTGTGGACTTGTGCTTCACTGGCTCTCCTGTAAACTCGGGTTATCTTATGTGTGTGTGTTACTTCACCGCTCCTCGCAGCTGTCGAGCGGTTCTCGACTCGTTTTCCAGCCGGGATGATGATAGCAGTGTTTGTGTTGCCCGGTGACGGCCTGATTAAAACACGGGGCGAAGAGGATGCCATGCGAGCGTCGTGAATGTCAACAGATGCGCTTCTATTTCAGGACAGAGAGAGACACAGATAAATCGAGATTCACTTACACATGTCTCGACTGTTCAACACCTTTACACGGCTTAACCAATCAGATGAACACACCTGGTGCGCGTATACACCCTTCGAGAATCAGCCCCTTATTATAGGTATACTAAAATTAAAATGGCATTTGCATTTCTTGAAGCAAGTCAACTTTATTTATGGCGCTTTTAACAATGCAGATTTACAGTGATAATTGGAAATTAAAGTAACAGAGATTGTTCTAGCTCTAGAATAAAGTTATTGTCCTGATAAAGATGGATTCTTTCATTGCAAATATCTTTACTTAATAACTTAGGGACCGCTAACACGACACCGTTTTGGCCGTTCATTTGCACGATGAAAGTGTTCGGCGCTCGAGAACGCAAACTTTGAAACTGCAAGGCGCAAGTTTTGAATTTTTTTTTGAAAACTTTATCATCTCTGTGTAAACTTCAAAAACGTGAATCTGTGAAAAAGATGACGGCGTGCACATGCGTAGGGGAGCACAACGGTCTCCCGCGAATTTGCGGAAAGTTTTGATAATATTTCGTGAAGATACTGGACAAAGAGTGTTTTGACACCATGCAAGTCAATTTTTTCATCATTTTTTTTTTTGGTTCTGAGTTGGGTGTATACCTTTCCAAATCTAACTTTATATTGCCTTAATCCCTGTCTTGTTGGCTCAAGCACCGTTTTGAAACATGTCAGCATTCTAGAGTTAAAATATGTAATACACTGCGGGGTTAGTTGTCACACAGTGTTACAAACAAGCCGCCAAGTGTACAATGATAATCAAATGAAAACGGAGCCACACAACTTTTCAGGTTTGAGTATTATTTATACATTTAACTTTGTTGGACTTTCACAAACAATGTTTGAATTTTAAAATGTTTAAAATTTAGTTTATTGAACATATGGCCTGTTTTTAATGCAGTAAACCCTTTACATTTTTATTTTAAGCTCATTTGTATTTTTATTATTACTGTTGTTATTATTATGAATAATAATAATTGTACATGCAGCTGCCGCACACAAATCTAATTTAATTGCAATTACAATATTTTATGATTTTATTTATTATTATTTATTGCAAAACTGTGCAGCCCTTTTCTATGTCTCTGTCCATGATATTGATCCATAATAGAAGGATGAGGGATGGATGTATGGATATCTATATATACTGATGCTCACAATATCAAACTGTACAAATAAAATAGTACTGGATTATGTGTGTTACAACTAACCCCTCTGTCTGTTACAATTAACCCCGTAGGCTATATGGGGTAAGTTAACATTTGCACTTCTGTCACATTCAGTGCAACTACGAAAATGGTAGGTCCTAGAAAAAAAAACTTTAAGTGTTTACTTGTAGCAGAGATGTGTATGTTGCTTGTGGGAAAAAAATAATCTAACCTAATTATTTTTTAATTAATTGAGCGTTAGGTTGTGCCCGGCTCTATTATGTGTTTAGTCTATGCGTGTTTGAATATTAATGTGTGTTTCTTTACAAATTGACTTCACCAAAGTACTTATACAAACTAGAATAGCTCCCCTAAATGTTGGTTCCCCAAAAGAAACGCTCTTAAAAGAGCCTGGCTTGCATTGATGGTAAACGTTCTCCACCTTATTCCTGACGGCCTTACTGCGTTTTGAATGATGGACGGCACTTCCGGTTCAGGGAACGTCCATTCAAAAAGGCTGAAACGAATCATTTCAAATCATACGGTTGCCCTACAAAGCCGTCAATTCTCCCTCATGATTTATTTTCAGACATCATAACAATGACACTGTCCTCAGACCTGCAGTTTTCTGGAAACTCCACGGGATGTTTGCCTCTGACGGAGAAGCCCGATCTGGCAGCGTTTGCCCCGTTCTGGCCGGCTACCAGTGTTCTGGAGACCGCAAGCTGTTCGTCAGAAAAAAACTGCCTTATTACACCACGCCACATGCTATGCTGTCAATCAGCAAATGTCACAAAGCTCGGTCAGCATGTGTCCGTTTTAAAGATGCAATCAATCTCAGACTCAGAGTCCCACAAGAGTTCATTACCAGCAAAACACATTTCATTGCCAGCACTTACTGCTACACGCTTTACTGATGTCCAGTTGATAAATTAAACACTGAAACCATGCGGACTAGGACCTCGAAGGAAATAAAAATCACCTCCGTCTTTACAACATCTCAGTTGTTTCCGCTACAGCAATGAGAGTGAGAGGAGAGTTTGTATCATGCTTGAAAAACACCCAAAAAACCTTTAAATCTCATGATGAACTTCACATTAATTATATCGCTCCATATTATGATGATCACGTATATATCCGAGTGAAACGCTTCTGGAACCAGATCAAATGTGGGCGGGGCTTGATTACATCCGTGAGGAACTGATTGACTGGTCGTGGTTTGCTATTGGCTGATCTCATGTGAATGACAGGTTGCTCCGCCCTCATCATCAGAGAAGAGATGTCGCTGTTATTCTCAGTCAAGATTATTCATTTAAAACAATAATGAGGATAAATCAATTAGAATAAACACTGCATATTACTTAAAAAACTAGAATTGTCCATTTTGATATCATGGTGATTTTCAGGAGTAATCGGAGACAAAAGTGAATAAGTCTTGAGAACTCGTACACCTGGGCTAAAAGAGCGCCGAGAAACACTGAAACTCATTCAATCAAAACACTATTTTTTCGCGAGAGAAGCAGCACAATTCACTTATTAAATAAAATGATTCAAATATTACGAATTTAAACAAATTTACACAGCGAGCGGAGAATATTTATAGCTTAATTTATTGATTCTAAAAGTGTTTTTATATTAGGCTACCTTTATATATTTGGTACTTGGTCGTGAGATCGGGTTGGAGCATCGCCTGAGGTTTGCCGTGGAGCGTTGGTTACTATGGCGACTAACACGCTAAAAGCCAAAGCAGTTTCATAGCGCGAACTAAACTGAAATGCATCTGGCTAGCCACCTAAACACGGCTTCCCGGAGCAATAAAGTGAGCTAATAATCAAGCGATATTATGCTGTAATGCAATAACAACAACAACAACAACAAACATTGTTTTAGGGTTCCCCAAAAAAACAGGAACGGAAACGGGAACATTCTGAAAAGTTCCTGTAGTTGTTTTTGGTGCCAGAGATCCTCCATTCTCTCGCTCACACACACATTTAAATGCCTGTACGTGCGTTTGACTTTCATCTGCAGCGCCGGCTCATGAGCGAGGGATGGTAAACGACAGAGAAGAAGGAATCCACAGAGATCACGCCACCAACTATTGTTCTTGAAAAGATCTGTTCACATGGGAATAATGTGAGGAACTATGAGTTCAAGTTGAAGAGTTTACTTTTGACTTTCTTGAAGGTGAAGTCATATTTTCAGTGTTAAACAGGACCTTTTAACAAGCCTTTGTTACATTTTCAACTTTTAGTGTTGTGTTTGAGCATGAACAAGGTTTCAGAGTCCCTCCAGCGGGAGTTCTTCTCCATATCAGAGTCAGTGTTTCTGAACTCCTGAAACGCCTCCACTGTAGTCTTGAGTTTCTTCTGGGAACAAACGTCACAATATTCCTCATTATAGTAATTCATGCACAGAGTAAAGGGGCGGGGCCTGGTTGAGGTAGTTAGTATGACAACTAGGGCTGTTGGAACGAATTCCGAAATTCGAATATAATTCGAATACTAAAAAAATCAATACTATTCGAATGCTAAAGTTACTATTCGAATATTGCTTTTATTTAAAAATAAATATATACTTCCGAAGTGACCAGGTGTAAATGGCCCCTTTTCGCTTTCTTAATAGGAGAGCGCGGGACTAGCTTTCGCGTGACACATTTGCAAGGTCTCGTTCACTCCCTCTCTGCCATGCACGTTATGCGCGGATTCCGTGAGATTTTAACTAATTTGCGGCCATCAGGGAGACGCTATCAATATGCGGGAGACTCCCGGAACTTCCGACGCGATATGACGATCACATCACCTCAGATCTGAGCCCCTATTCATCAAGCCAACGCGCCGTAATCTATCGCAAATCAAAGTGAAAGTAGGTTGCAGATGCTTAACACTACCATCTTCATTTAATGTAAAGGAATGAAATGAAATTACCAGGGCAGTGCTGTTGCCGCTCTCCCTTATTGCGGTCTTTGCTGATTTTGAAATTAGCCGATGATCAATAAAATGCAGCTCATATCTGTTGCTTTCGGTCACGTGCCCTTCATTAAATCTGTAAATAGCGCATCAGATTTATATCTGTTTTGCAAAAACATATTTATATGACCAGGTTTAAATGGAATCGTTTTGATAAATTAGAGCTAACCGATCTGAGAAAACGCATAAAGTGGCCAGGTATGAACAGCCCCTAAATGTTTATTGTAGTAATGTTAGATGTCCCTTTAATGGGCCGAACGTGTAACAACAACCACAGGTTATAGTG
This sequence comes from Cyprinella lutrensis, assembly GCA_027497675.1. Taxonomy (NCBI): domain Eukaryota; kingdom Metazoa; phylum Chordata; class Actinopteri; order Cypriniformes; family Leuciscidae; genus Cyprinella; species Cyprinella lutrensis. The sequence continues at coordinate 13,520,965 of JAOTRC010000015.1, read as the reverse complement.
TCATTGACGATCCATAGGAATGTGTAATGTCGTAAATATTAATAATAGGATCAATTTGAGCATTTATTAATCGAATATTATGTAAAATAAGGAATGGAATTCGAATAGTATTATAGAGGAAGATTGACGGCCCTAGTGTATAGTGCAGTGTATAAGTTACAAGAAAAAATGCCAACCACTTTTCAGTTAACTCATGGGTCCACAAAGAAATCCCATTTGGATAAAGTTCTGACCTTCATCACATACAGTAACCAAAGCTAAAGTTTGTCATTGTGCTGCCCTTTATAAATGAAAAACTTGGATCCAAACTACATCTGAATCAGTTTGCGAAATCACAGATGCCTTTTATTAATGACTATGTCAAAAGTTGTTTACAAAACTAATCCTGTCTGAATAATGCATAAGGTGGTATGTTAAATTGTAAACATTTAAATTGTTGTATATAATAACCTGGGTCCGAGTCTGTGAATAGCTGAACCAGGATACAGAGTTTCACTTTTGCTTATGTGGGTGTGCCCCATTTTAAGTTTAATTTCTGAAGCATTGGCCAAGTGCAAAGCACTCCAGGAAACTAAAGACAATACTTGAGTAATTTAACAGAGTTACTGTACAGGACTGATTTCATGGAATATGAAAGGCAAGAAAAAAGGGTTAAGCAGAAAATATGAGGAAATGTTTCTCACCATAGCTAGCTGTCGGCCAATATTTCCTACCGTCACTCCACCAGAGAAGAATATACAAGGCAGCCACGAACGTACATACAAGAAGTCTGGAGACGTATACCTGAGAAACAAAGAATGAAGCTCTGAAACAACTAGCTAATAACCTTTAACAACCGTTAAATCTATGTTATTGGGAAAAAATGACATTCAGACTAAAACACTTAGAAAAATGTAATATCTGATGACTGCAGATCTAAATATGGAAGCAAGTCCAGCACAGCAGTTACTTGGTAATAGATAACACAATGTTTTCCACTGCATGTGTGTCAGTCATAACTTACTGGTAGATGCCATTGTAGACCAGCAGCTGAGCAATGAGAGTGGCTAGAAGAGCAGTGGTCAACCCTAAACCAAAGCCACTCCTGGAACGGTCAAACGTCCACCACAGGCCCAGAGACAGTGCAGCCAGGGTTAATGAAAGCTGCACATTATTGGCAAAGTCCAGTTTCTGTGAGGTACTTTGACTTAAGGAAATAATTAGTTCTAGTTAAGCACTTTCCTGGAATAAATGTTAACAAATGTTTTGAGACTTCATGTGATGTTAATTAAAGTGCTTGCTGGTATTTGAAGAAATCTGGTATCTTGGTAAAAGTACAGTAATAATACATTTCTTTTTGCCTTAAGACTGTAATACAGTACACCACTTTTCCTGTGGGGTGGGGTCAGTTTAGTGTATGATGCCAGGTTTTTCCTCATCAACAATTTATTATATCAGCAGGTGTATAAAACTGGTTTTAAAATCGGATTTTAAAAGTGGTGTGGTATATTCCAGCCTTAAAACACAAACCTCAAAAACAATTTGAAAGTTTTAATTTTCCACAACGGCAAAAATTTCATGAATTGCTCTGGTAAGGATACAGCACTGGCGTGATTGATGCCCACAAAAACAGCAATGCAGCGCATCACACTTGCCCACTCCCGTTTAAACTTGTGTGGCTCTCCGAGATGGCGATCCAAACAGGGGTACAACAGACCAACCACAGCTGAAGAAGGAGAAAATGTGGTGCTTTAATAACACTAATTCTCACACAATGTGAGGAAGAAGGAAAAAAAAACACACATATATTTGATGTCTAAATCTAATTTTAAAAGTTAATTATGTTCAAATGACATGTTTGGCCATTTTTTTTTTTAATAAATAGACAACATGAGTTTAAGACATAAATTGAATCACATACGTGTAAGTTCACAAAAATACTACTGAAAAGGATGTAGACTGTGTATGTGTCCACATCACCACTATGTGGACTGTGAGGAATGCAGGAGGTGGAGTCGATATTCATTTATGTTGCACACGACTTCCGTGTTTCTCTTCTCGGCTAAGTGGCATGTTCGGTGTAACAGCCAATGGCGTGCCTCCCTCGCAGCTCACCCGTTTTGAGCGCAGCCAATGACAACGCGGGACCCCATGAATGAACCCAAATGCCCGGCTGTTTCCAGGGCAGTACTTACCGATAGCGACAAAGCACAATGTCAACAAAACTGCTCTCAAGCACCAGTCTAGGGACTATTGCGTAATCTAAACACGATATCAAAAGCCCCACAGCAAGCAGACCATGTGTGTCTTATCGACACAAACAAAACAATGCATTCGAGCCCTAACGTTACTGACTTACCAGCAGCCGTGCCGCAACAGAGGGGAATCCACCAGGCGGAAGAAAACAGCGTGTCCAGCACTTCCTCTGGGAACAATGTAACGTTTCTCTGAATTTGTAGCAAGTTTAACACCAAGGCGAGAACTACTCCAACGAAAAACAATACAAGCCCCCGTCGAATTAAATTAGCAGACTGGAGGCTGTGCAGAGAGCCGTATGCGTGGCTCAGCACTGAGGTTATGATGGACATCATTTCACCCGTTTTACACACAATCCAGCTGGCGCTTGACAGGTCCTTCGTCTTTACACTGGTTGAACAGGAGCAGCTCCAACAGTGTTCCTCCAGTCTTGGCATTTGGCACTGTGAGAATCAAAAACGTTATGCATGAGGAAAAAAACACTCAAAGACACGTCATAATGTTGAAAGCCAAAATGTTGTGCTACAAATACTTAAAGTCTTAAAGACAATCGGGAGTTAGTGGAAGTATAGGCTATGAAAACCCACCTTCCTAGGCAGTATCCTCTTCTAAAACGCGACTGTGCCTTTTAAAACTATTTTGCAGACAAAAGATGTATTCAGATGTGTTGTTTGGTCATCCCTTCACGAAACGCTGCTGTCTTTTTTCTTTCCACATTACAATACTGTCGCACGCGCGCTTCCTCTGCAGAAAACAAGCGCGGTCATGTCTGGTGAGTCGCGCTGGCCAATCAGAAAACGGCGGGCCATATGACGCGAACGCACGCCACCTCCCTCTCACGGACACGCGTTGTTGATGTGCACGTCCCGTCAGCTGTTCGTCCGCTGGAATGAGTGTGTGTGTGTGTGTGTGTGTGGACTGACGTGATGATGACAGAGTCATGCAAAGTTTTAAACTTCTGGATTGCTAAATGGCTTAATGATCTTACTTGGCTAAATCCTTTTCACTGAACAATACAGCACTGATTAGAGATTTTCTTGTTTTTCAATTTTAGTGGTGTACGGAGCCCCTAAAGGGCTCATGGTGAAGAAAAAATAGATGGGTTTTAGGGAAAACAATAAGTCTATAACACAAAAATATTTGTGTTTTTTCGCAAATGTTTTGCGTTAGCCCGAGATACTTTGAGTTTTTGCAAGAGATCGCAAAGTTTCATGAAGTAGGCCTAGCCTAATCCAAAAAATTTGCGAGTGAACCCAAAAGCATTGACTTATTTTCCCTCCCTTCTCATTCATATTTATTTTTTCACCACCAAGTCCATACCACATAATCACCTGTTTGAGCTAAAACAAAACTGCCTTTTGGGGAAATTAAATCTTTTTAGCGGAGCGACAAGAAAGCATTATGTGAATCTGAACACTTCTTGAGAACGAACAGGCCCTGTGGGCGCTTGAGATGATAAGGATGTATTGGTTATACGTGACAGTGTGCAGTACATGATGCGTGTGTTGGACAGTGTCCATGAGACTGAAAGGAGGGAATTGGGTCATGATGCTCAGTGGGCTGTTCCCCCATAGTAAATAAGCTTGTGTACACAACACATAGTACATTTATTGATTCAGAACAGAGCAGAGTTCAAACTCTCACCTGAGTGGAACAACTAATCACTAGATAGATGGGTCAGATGTTTGCCCTTTGTCAAGAGCGACCGCCAACAACTAAATTCTCAATGTAGCTTATCATTCATGCGAGGACATGTGATTGCATAACTTTGCAAACATGGTCGCTTTCACAAAAACAACATGTAGCCGACATTACTGACATAGTCAGCATTGCAGTTGTGTCTTAATTGAAGCTCAAACAGTAGACCTATGTCTGTCCTCCGCCCAGAAACATGTCTCAAGTGCTGTAATGGCTGATGCTGAAGATCTATTCATTTAAGTAAGCCCCATTAAACTGCCGGATCCAATTCAATGTTCAGTTCAATTAGATTTATTTGTCTTGCGCTTTTCACAATACATAGGCTATTGTTCCAAAGCAGCTTTACAAAGAATAGTGCCAAAGGTGACAGCAGCAATTGAAAAACTGTAAGAACTTAAGTAGATGAGGAAGAACCTATGAGGAACCGAGAATAGGCTAGGGAAGCGGGTGTATATTTAGGCAACAAATTTATGACAAAGCATACAAACAATCATAGATCTATTTGTAATGCTCGGGAGTGGAAAATAAGCAATTATTTTGTAGCGCTTGGAGATTAACAGAATCCATTGTGAGCTTAGTTTATATTATCTGGGTGAAAGTACCAAAACTCACGGCTTTGGAATGAGAAGCTCTTTAGCTTCTGGCTGAAGTGAATCATCTTTCATCTTCAGATTGTTTTTCTAAGTGTTGACACTTTTGTTTAAATCCTCAGGGCAAGCAGAACAGAAAAGCAATGACTAGTGATCAATAGATCTTTTTTTATTTATTTTGTGATTCAATGTTTAGGGCTTGTTGTTATTCTGAGATTTCAGAGATTTATTGTTGTTCTCATTTATCCAAAACTTGGGAAGACCTATTTTTACTAAAAATAAGAAAATTTGTCATTCCTTCATTTTAAGTGCGCAAATGATTTATATATACAACTCACATATTGATAGGATAACATCTGGCAGTTGATGGAGATTTATGGGATGCACATCTAGGGCACAAAGCTCCTGTTCCACCACATCCCAAAGATGCTCTATTGGGTTGAGATCTGGTGATTGTGGGGGCCCTTTTAGTACAGTGAACTCATTGTCATGTTCAAGAAACTAATTTGAAATGATTCGAGCTTTGTGACATGGTGCATAATCCTACTGGAATTAGAAATCAGAGGACATGGTGGCCAGGGATGGGCATGGTCAGAAACAATGCTCAGGTAGGCCATGGCATTTAAACAATGCCCAATTGGCTCTTAAGGGACCTAAAGTGTGCCAAGAAAACATCCCCCACCCCATTACACCACCACCACCAGCCTGCACAGTGGTAACATGGAT
>JAOTRC010000015.1:13494366-13505646 GCA_027497675.1 Cyprinella lutrensis | reverse complement strand
ACGTTTTCCTTTTTTCCTTTCTAGAAATATAAGATCAGTTTCCTTTTTTAAAGATTATTTATTTATAGTTGTTTTTTACATGTATGTTAATGTTATTTCATATATTTAATTTTATGTGTATTTTCTTTGAGTGTGAAGTTTGTTAGGTTTAATTTAATATAAAAATAATGAACGGAAGGGGTTGTTTGTTTCTTCTTCTTCTTCTTCTTATTATTATTACTATGCTATTATTTATGAATCAAGCACGATGCTTAAAGGGGTGTGCATAAGAATGTCATGACACCTTTATAACCATGACATGACATGTGTCTTGAATATGAAGTAAGTTTTATGCATGTTTATGCCAACTGTCATTAAGTGTCTTTCGCTGATAATGACATTTTGAATGCAAATATGACATTGTTTAAGATGTCTTTGTTATGATAACTTGACAAACCAATACATCATAACCTGTCAGTGTCTTTGTCATGACAAATTGACATTAAATGAAGTTAAACTGTCATGTGGTAGGCCTGGCCATTATAACTATGTCATGAATATTTTTGTGACCTCAACAACAGCGGTACTAATTAAATTTGTCATTAAAAAGTTATAATGGCTTCACGACAGCCAATGTCAAAACCAACCACATGACAGTTTAATGTAATGTTGACCAATAAAGCTAGGTGGTTTCTTAAGTTTGATTAAGAAATTAATCAAATCAATCTGCTATGTCATGTTTATGACAGGTTGTGTTGTCTTAGTAATGTCAAGTTGTCATGACAAAGACAATATTGGTTTATGTCAAGGTGTCATAACAAAGACATCTCAAACAATGTCATATTTGCTTTAAAAATGTCATAACTGAGCAAATGACACTTAATGACAGTTGTCACAAACATGCATAAAACGTGATGTTATGATTATGAAGGTGTCATGTTAGTCTTATGCACACCCCTTCAAGTAAAGTGTTACCTAATATACAATCAGTTACGTTCACAATAATGACTGGCTGACTGAACATTTTCCTTTCTATATCAGTTTTTTTATCCATAAACTAAACTCCCACCCTCCACTATAATTATACCACTTTTCTCTTGACACATTACGTAAGCTCGATGTGTTGCAAATGCGATTTTCATGTTGTCCAAAGTGCTCCGAAGTGAAGTAGTTGTTGTGTCTTCGCAGATTCTCCGAGCACTGTGGTTCCAGGCACGACCCCGGACGGAGAGATCTTTTTCTGCTGATTTGGCCCCCCTCTTCGTCTTCTCTTCCTCTATCCCACAATGCCTCTATGCAGGGCTGCCGGTCTCTGGTCGTGGACTTTTTAAAACCAGAGTTAGAAGCACATACCTGTGGTCTTGATGGGCGTCAGGCCTGGACAGGAAGTTTAAACTGATCATTTCCTGTGACCTGATTTTCAGCAGCCAGCGTGTACTGCACAGTGCCTTCCATCCCTCACATTCACCCATGAACCAAAGCGAACGCTTTCCGGGAAACAGTGCGTGTCGGATAAGGCACTTTTTCCCACACACGGACTTCCTGTGAAAATGAAAAAGATTTCTAACGGCAAGTAGCGACTGTGGGTGACATCTGGCTTTATAAACGTCAACTTTGAAAGCTCTCTGAAGGACATTTGACTAATGAAGATACTAATAATCAAAGTGAGTGAACTCACTCAAATGCCAGTTTGCAATGCAGTGACTAAGTTTCTACATGTTCTCCTCCTCTCACCCCCGTCTTGTTACTATGCGCATCACTAATATATACTTTCAGCAGACAGGCCGAAACAAGTCTTTTAGACCAGACTTGGACTTATTAATACAGGTTTTACTTCTTTTAAAAGGTCTCAAAATGCCTTTTATGAATAAAAGGGATGCATGAAAATATTGCCGTAAAGAAATGCTGTTTTTTGTTGTAATTTATTGGTTTTGTTAATGGCGTTTCCATCTCTAAATGACTGAAGGAGAAAACGAAAATGTGTTTCACTGAAAAGACGGTTTTGTTGTGACTAAAAGCTTCACAGACTTTTTGTTTTTCTTCTTTCTTGTAAACCTCAATGCAATTTTAATCCTTAGCACTTTATAAGCACGTCGAGTGGGGGGAAAAAATGGCTGGCTTTAAAACGAGACAATCGATCAGCTCCCCTTAACTGGTAAACGGCCTCCTTTGTACCTGCGAGGTTTTATTTGATAATCTTTTACTGTACCATATGAATGTCATGTAAATTTGTTCAACCAAACTTTCACGTAAGCTACCAAAAGAGCGGGTGTTTTTTTTTCTTTCTTTTTCACTTTACTGTTATTAAACACAAATTGAACAAGATGAGGGAATCAGCTTTGCAGTATGTAGGCTAGGCTAACAAATGAAAGTTGTATTAGCCAGTAGGTATCACAAACTCAATTTCAAGCCAGAAATGTTGAATTTGAAAGGCCAATGTGGTAAAAGTATGAATATATACATTGTGTTTGTGTATTAAACGCCTGGTTTGTACCCTCTAGATTTTAGCCAGTCAAAAAGCCTTCGCCTGCTGGCCAGGCTAACCGTTCTGTTGAACATAAGGAAATATTTTAAGAAAGGGGAAATTGTGCAGATTAAAGTGTTAATTTAAGCTTTCTGCTCTGTTTTTAGTTTCTTGCCATTAAACTTCTACCTAACACGCCTTTCTAATGCATTAGAGTGATGAATGTCTCATGATTCATTTATCGACCAGTTACCAGTGACCTCTTGGGATTTAATTCATACATCCGAGGGATTTTTTTACGATCAGTCAGCATATTCCCACAAAGGGAAATGTGGCTGCTGAGGCTGACATTTTTCATGCTGTTATGGTGCTAAACTGAGAATTGAAATGCCTTAACCAACAGAGGGCGCTATGGCGATGTTTCTCTATCATCATGTCTTTTGTCCCAGCTGAAGCGTATAAGCAACACTTGAAACTCATCAGACGGCCTCGTGGATACTCGAGGCTGTTGATTATTTTCTTTAACTTGCCTCACATATTCCTTAAGCCCTGCAGTATTTGTCAGTTCCCTTTCACCGCCAAATCCTCCTTCGAGGAAACGTATAATTCACGATGAATTAGCCTATTAGCAGCCTACATTAAGCTACTCGGAAGTGTTTTCGCTCGTTTGATATATTGGTTGCCATAAGAAACGCTCTAGATCCAAACTGTCTCGTCTCAAAATCAAATCAAACTTACGTCTGCTTCGCGCGGTGGACCTTGTAGACGCTATATTTAATTTTCATCTTTCACAAAATAAGTTCACATATACAATTAATAGCCTAACATTGCCTGCTTAAAAAAAGGAATCGTGTTTAGAGAAAATTGAAACACTGTATCCTTCACAGCCTTGTTTTTATTCACGAAACATGAAACATGGCGTCTACCTTCATGACGTCCGTGGTTACCAAGAAAGGTACCATAATTTCTAATCAAATTTTGTGTAAAAAGGGGGCAAAATGGGCTACCACACATTTTGTAAATATCTGTAATGTAAAAAAATGGTAAAAGTATTAATTATGGATTTTTTTTGTGCTTTGATTTTAAAGCTTTTTATAACTGGCTTTATTTATCAGCATTCTCTGTGTTTGAGACATGTACATTTAAAAAGAATCTTAATAAATAACTATTGTACTTGTATGTGTGTTTGTCTAGTTTTTTTCTCTTTATTGGATTGAATAATAATAATATATAATTATATTACTTATAAAATCTATTTAACTGTAGTTAATTCCGTCTATCTTTCTGCTATATATTTGTCTGTCTACAGGCCTACGTCAAGACATGCTTCAGTTCATTGGACCACCTGTTGCTAGTTTCTCTTCCTCCTGTCCGGTCCAGCTCAAGGTTTCTCATCGTCGGACACCAACATTCACCAACATGAATGCGTTTGTCTTCGTCCTGCTGTGGGTTCAGCAATTGCCTCCTAAAAGTGTTCTTTTCTCTCTCATGAGGTTGGCTGGATGAGTTTGAAGTGGGGCCATGGCATCTTTCGCCTTTGGACTTCATTGACTTTGCCTTTGTTCCTGTTGCCAAGCTACCCTGTTCTTTTGGCAAGCACAAAGGTAGGAAACCGTGCAACTTGTTCCTTGTCAGATTAAAGACTGGATGTTCATTTGCTCATTCTGCTTGTTCACAATGTGATTTTATCCACCCTTGGAGAAATCTTCTCATCTTTATCCATTTAAAAGTCCAAGTCTTGGTGGCTTATGCTAGTGATACACTTTTTTTTCCCTTTTGTGTTGTTTTAAAGCAGCAAAGAAGCTCAAAACTGTGTCAAATTGGTTTCTTTAGCCCTGTTTGTCTCCTGCACTGTGACCTTTCTTATAAATGTCAACTCCCAGTAATGTAATGTTTTGTATTTGTGAATGACCCCTCGGTATCCGTCATTGTTTACCCGTTTTGTCTATCTGTTGATTGGGTTTTGCTTTTCCATCTCTCTTTCTCTCGCTTTGCAAAGAGAACAATAGATCCACATACAACCTCGAGAAACCTGAGCCTTTGTTGTGCGCTGACAGTCCATGTATAAATATCAGTTGTATGTCAGGGAGAACAATAGCTCTGTGCTGCTGGTGTTTTCTGATACGTGCAGGACTGTGGCCTTTTATACGCCTAGTAGAACAATACTCGTGAAATTGTTGTTTGGTTTGCTTGGGATAAGGTTTGCTTATCTGATTATTTCCATTCAGGTGTGATATCCAACACCATCTCATGGCAAATTTGAGGCTAGTTTATATGAATTCATACATTATCATTTGTATTTTTTCACATCACCTGCTATAGTTATAGGTTTAGAGGTGGACCTTCATAATTATTATTTTTTTAAGTCTACATTTTCATATGAAATCACCACCTGGTATAGTTGGGTTTTCCTGTGTGGTTGGCGATATATTGTTTTTGGGCAGGTTCTTCTGACAGAAGCTAGAATCTCCAGAGAGAATTTAGTTGAAGAAACCCGGTAGAAAAACGATGGGACGTTTCATTAAGTCCACTCAAGACTGCCTTTCAATCAGAGAGGAAGTGAGAATATATACAGACATTTCTGTTAATCTACTTAGTGACATTTAAAGCACTTGAGATGGTGGTTCTTGAGATCATATAGAAGTTACTCATCATGGTCTGGTCTAACTATTGGTGAAGAAACATATCATTTAACATAATTCTCAAATTAGATCAAGGGTACACCTTAAAAAAGGTGTGTAAATGCCCCCAAAATGGTATTTTAACACGGACCATTTATCAATTATCTCTACCATGAAATAAATATTGGCTTCTCGTTATTTGCCATAATTTTAATATGAATACTTAATATAATATCATATTATATAATATCACAATATATCAATCTTTTTGCTATTTTCTAGGCCTAAATTGTCAAAAATGCAAGTAATTTTTCTCTTTTTTTATAATTAAACATGTTTTAATTTTTCTTAATACACTTTGTCTTTTAAGCACCAATCTACCAACCCAAGTCGCTGTGTTTGATCAACCCGAGACAAGTCTGTTTCTTTTAATAAATGGCTGTCCGATCGCTTTGTTATACGATGAGATTCGTAGTTGGACCTCGTAAAACCCCCATCCCGTGCCGTCTCGTAAATCCTTCGCTGTGTGTTCCGCTACTCTCTCTCCTGCTGTCTATCGCTCCATCTTCATCTTCACTGCTGTGGTGCTGCAGTGAGGGAGGATGTGTCGCCCCTCCCCCACCCGGCGGTCCTGATGAGACTGCAGAGTTTGGGTTTCCTGACGCCCCTCGGCTCTCATCAGCCGTAATCATATTTCACCTGCTACCTTAAATCAGGAAGCCTCGCTGTGCCTCGCTGTCAGCTTCTGTTGCAGTTCTTCACTCTACTCAGTCATTGTTCTTAGAGGAGGACAGACAAGAACAAAGAAGTCTATCAATCTTTTATACATTTATCTTGCTTTTTCATGTCAATTAAGGGTAATGGGACGGTAGGTTATGTTTAAATATCTGTTGTATATTGGCTTATTGCGTGCTTATGGTTTGGGTGACAGGAAATTGACAGGAAGCTGAGGAATAGTTTTTTTAAATATACAAAATTTTAATAATTTAGTATAGCCTAAACATTTCTGTTCCTTATTACTTATTATGTCATTCATTGGCAATTTAAAACATTTTCCAAAGCAATAATGAATTAACTCTTTGCTGACCAATATTGGCTTTTTAATGGCAGATACTGATAAATAACTTATATATATATATATATATATATGTATAATATTTACTGCAAATCACTAAAAACAACTAATTGTACATTATCTATTGAAGGCTGATGGTAGATTGAGCACTTCGGCTACGCAGAAAAATCTCAAAAAAATCTCACAATGCTGAAAATCTCAAAATGGCCAAATTTAGCGCATTCGTCAGTTTTTTGTGACTTGTCACAGCATGTTACAAAGGTGAAAAGCTGAAAATCTGTAAAAAATGTCCTATTAAAGTCCTATTAAATAATGTTCAATAGATTCACATTACTTTAAATCACCATGAAATCAAAATGGACATTTGTTATTTTATTTTTATAGGCTCTAAGTGAATATTTTTAAGTGATTTATCATTTTAAATCCATCTCTGATGATGTGTTTACTTGACGTGAGGGCGGGGCAACCTGTCACTCACATGAGATCCACCAATAGCAAACAACAGTACAACCATCCAATCAGTTCCCCTAGGACAAAATCAGGTCCCGCCCTGCTTCTTTTTTCTTGTTTGTGATGCCGTTTCACTTGGATATGCTTCACAAAAGGGAAGAAAGGCTATCACAACTTCCATTTAATGACTCTACACAATTTAAATCACACATTTCCCCCTGTAAATGCCTCACACAGCTTCGGAAAATTCCTTGATGACTTACTCTGTGGTGCTTCATATAACTGACTGACAATATCACTATCAGAGTGACGAGCCATTTGACCCATCTAGACTGGCTTTCCCAGCACAGAGCCAGAACCTAGTGAGAAAAAGAGGAGAATTGATGAGAGAAGAGCAACCTCTAACAGGAAAGGAAGGGACTATAATTGCTCTCTCAGTCAGGGCCACAGTAGGACCCAATGGTAAGACATGCAGTGGATAGGGCAGTATTGTTCACCAACCCCCTCTCTCTATTATGGCTGTCAGATGCTCTCTTTTAATGTGCCTGTTTTGAGGGAGATTAGAGCTTGGGTGATGGGGGGGGTGTTTGGCGGGCCGGCGTCCTGGTTTCTTTGAGAAGCTTCCGTGTGGTGAATGTATGCGCTGGGCTATTCCATTAGTGTCAGGATGATTGTGTCCTCGCTGGAACAGCCACACAGAGCTAGTCAGCAAGCAGGAAATTTGAATTGGACCGTCGGCCCCGTCACAAAGGATCAAACGGCGCGTCCGCTCTGCCGTTAATACTAGGGAAGAATGCAGTGACCCGGTCTCGAGGCGAGAGTGGAGGACTTCATCTGCATTCCTCCAGTCTATGATGGCATAAAAGCCTTGAAGGATTGTAATTCTGATTAGTTTGCATATATTTCAGTTAAGATGCTTGTATTTCAATCAAATCTGTCGGCACTAATGATGTAGCGGGCAGTGTTTCAGAGTGATTCAAAGCAGTACCTCATCTTTGTGAAATTATTGTAAAGACTAGAGATGCACCGATACTACATTTCTCCGCTGATACAGATAGTCAGACTCTAAAAATGCTGGGTTGTTTTAACCCAACTTTGGGTCAAATTTGGACAAACCCAAACGTTGGGTTAAAAATGTAATTAAAACATTTAACCCAATGGCTGGGTTTGCATTTTGCAATGGCTGTACCCTTTTTAAGGAAATGTGACTTCCTGCTTATTATGACGCAAAATGACGATTTTTACACAATAGTAAGCAGGAAGTAAAACACTTAAATCCTTATTTCTCCAATCTCAGGGGAAAATAAGGGAATAAACCATTACCATTCGAAAATATGACTTGGTTTCTAAAGATACAAGGCTTAATGCAAATGGTTGAAGTGTCCCTTTAATTTGATCTTTTGTCCATGTCAACTACACAGCCTGCTTTTACTGTTCTATAATTGTATATCCCACCTGGGCACTAGAATAGATGTCATGGTTATGTAAATGAAACATACAGTCGTACATAATAATAGCCTACGTAATATTCAATTTTAACACAAAATGAAAATGAGTAAGAAAAATGTATAGGTTTCAATATTCATACTACGTTTCTATGACTCATTAAAGCCATGACGTTCGGTTCTATTTATGTAATGAATCATAATGCGATTGTATTATTTAACGCGCTATTATTATCTTTACGATATCAACCACTGGTCGATAATGTATAAACTTTAAGTACCATAATGGTGGTCTACCATAATGGTCAAACCATAATGATACTCTATTCTCTTCTCAGCCATGTTTACAGTCTGTGAACGAAATCCCATCCGTTTTCTGATTGGCATTTCGCAAGGATTCTAGGGTAGTTAAAGTGCATGGAGCCTGCTTCCTCACAGAAGACCGCTTCAAGGGTACAAAGGGGGCGCTGCTGAGCACACTTCAGAGCATCAAAATGCTAAATGGCACGGTCTACGTGCCCTTAAGTTTTGATTTACAGGATTTAATTGGCACTGATCATTGGGTGTCTTTAAACAATCAGCCAATGGCTCATAGCGAAAATAATAGCTTCAATCGGCCGGATTCACATATAGCGCCTAAAAGTGCGTAGAAATGCTGGACGCGCCGCATTCTCCTTTTTCCAAAGCGCTAGGGCGGTGACCTACTGTGCGCTTATGGTGCGCTTGCGGCATTCTGAAAAGTTGAGATTTTTTTTATCTGGATGCGGCGCGGATGCGCTTGGAAAAAACGAGGGCATCGCACCGCGACCGTGTCACTTCCATTATGAGCGCGCCTACATTTGAAATAACGAACTGGGCCGCGCAAAAGACGCAATATGTGAACAGGCCTTAATCCACCTCTCATGTCTGTGCGGCAAGTATTGGCTAAGTTTCGGTTCATTTTTGTGACGCGTTTCAGAAAAAAGCTCACAGAGACCGAGACGGAAGAAAGCACGGCTGTTCGTTTTCTTTATTTTACAAAAGCACAAAGTTTCGTTGTTATTGTGAGTGTCCGCAAATAAAAGTAGACCCTTTTGTGATGCATTACTTGTTTCTGTACGACACATATTTACGACTAAGTTCTTTTTGCCATTCTTGGGGAAGAAAAATTAAATTTGCCAATATTGGTGACCACACAATAAAAACATTAAAACCAAAAGCTTTAACGAGCTTTGATGAAACGTTTGGCTATAGGCGTGATTTACAGTAAGTGCTTCCTGTTGGGCAAGGCTCGCTGGTTACAAGGCTGTTAATATTCAATAGCTGATGTCTGTGAGCTGGGAATCCTCTCGCTGACAGCTGCTTGGCAAATACCACTGCATAGTGAGAAATGGGATGGGAAGAGTGGCCACAAAAGGTGGTGTGAAAAAGAGTTGTTGAAACTAGGATCAGTAAACAAAGTCACATGAGGTGCTAGGGTTGGTTATCGTTTGAATTTGAACGATTCTGATTCCGATTCCTTGTTTCGATTCCGGTTCCTAAAGATTCTCGATTCCGATTCTTTTAAGAGGCAGGGTCAAAAAAGTTTAGCTAACCTTGCTAACCAACGGTCTTTCTGAAGGAAATACTCCTTCTGTCACAAATACTCCTTTTGTCACAAATTTTGCATTTTGTTGAGATTTTGTTATTTTTAGAAAGTGAAGCCACACTTTGGACCGCCGACGTAAGCTACTTATGTTCGACTTGCGCGGTTCTGCCAACACTTCCGGTAGACGCTTCTTCGTTGGTGTTGTTCAGCGGTTTCTTCTTCCGGTCGGCAGACTGTGATATCAAAACTAGGAATCAAAATTTTAACTTTTGAACGATTTCGGGAAAAACGAAAAGTTAGTCCCGGTTCCAATCGATACCCGATTCTTGATACCCAACCCTGTGTGAGGGGAATACCTATACGCTACTGAATTATGCGATCTGATGAGTTAAAAAGAGCACGACTTTGCAAAGACTGAAAATTTGATGACTGGTTCTGCAATGCAGAGAATGTCTTAATGAGGGTCCATTAGGGAAGAGCAATACCTATGGATTTGAACTTGACAAAGACCTCTTTTAGGAGACCCTCAAAGCTAGAAGAAGAAGAATGGTTTGACTGTGAGGGGAAACTCTGCACTCTCACCATAGCCAATTTCTGTCTTCCCCTTTCCTTCCACAGAATACGCCTCTACAAGTCCTTTCAAATGCTAATGTATATAGGGGACAGGAATAAGAGGGGGTACGTCCAAGCTCAAACTCTCGTTGTAGATCTTTCTCCGACTGTTAATTCTTCAGAGGGACAGAGAGCTCTTTCCGAGGCGAAATGATATGCATAAGAAACGTGACCTTCAGAGACACGGCAGAAAGGAAAGGTGAGGAAGGTTAAGATGATGACTGGAAGCGTGAGCTCACGCCTGGGCTTAGCTCTGCCTGGCTGCCCCCGTAGACCCTGAAGAGTGCAGCTTGTCTTGTGACAGGTGCTATTCCCCCGCGGGAGCCGGCCCAAGACGGGCTGCGCGCTCTGTAATGCGGCGTGGAAAGCGCTAAAGGATTTCTCAAACTCAAGCGTGAATTCTTCAGAAGATTATTCATGCACATACGCAGTGTTAAATGTTAATTACGTTGAACTTTAAAGGATATGGAGTGTTTTGACTGGAGGCCCGAGGGTTTGGAGATTGCAGGCAGCTTAGCCCCGGGGCGGCCGCTGTTTCGTACAGTGCCGTCTGAAAATAGCACTTCATGTTTTTAATACCTTCCACTTGACTGGACCTCGTCTGTCTGGCGTTAGCGAAAGGAAGGCTTTTAGAGCATTTTAAGTGCTTTGGAATCCGTGCATTTATAGACTCTTTGCAAAAGCATGTTCTGTTTTGACTTTGTTTATCTTCAGATGTGCTATACCAAAAAGTGCTATTTTGGTTTGGAAAATAATCTTTTAGTGAACAGTTCTTAAAACCATTTTGCTTCCTAGTGTAAATGTAAATAATATTATGTAGAAATGTTTGTGCGACTATAGTTTGTTTATATGCAGTAATTATTGCCTATATCCCTCCATTATTGGGTAATTTTGCCCCATTTTGCAATCATTTGATTGCATTAAAAAGAATAATAATAATAAAAAAATATTCATCACTGTAAAAACCTATTTTCAAGATTTATCACAACATTTTTTCTTTTGTCCAATCAACTTAAATAATTTATTTAGTTGAGATAACTTATTATTTTGAGTTTCTGATCATTAAA
>JAOTRC010000015.1:13466054-13477229 GCA_027497675.1 Cyprinella lutrensis | reverse complement strand
ATTATATATATAAGGACTTTTTGACCTTTCTATTAATCAAAGCATCCTCAAAAAAACGTGCACAAAAAGTTTCATGACGAATGAAATTTCACAAAAAGAATGACGACTGGAGTAATGATGCTGAAAATTCAGCTTTGCATTACAGGAATGAATTATACTCAAAATATATGAAAAATGACCAATATTCAAAATTAGAGGGAAACCAAAGGTAATTTGGGTGACAGAAAAAGCCATTTTGGTATTGATAATCCACTATCTGAAAACTGGAAGGAAGCCCCTGAATGTCCGGCGGCTAAGGCCTTAAACTTATTACACACTCAGACCCTGAAACATCTCAAGATCACAATGATAATAGTTCAAGATCTATTGTTGATTGACAGTTTAAATTTACGTTAAACAAGCCATAACTTTAACACCACTCCAAAAGAAAGAGCAACACTTCCTTCCATCATTTTGGACCCACTGTATTAATCCGTACCACATGACTGCTCTATCTCAGACAACTGAAATTTTAATAAAGATGGCAACCTCGGTGACCTTTGCTTGGTTAAATATCACTGTTAATTAACATGTAAAGGACACATGGCTGCAGCGGCGTATAGAAGGTTGATTAATCTATGAATTAAACTTTAAATAGTGCTTGACGTGAACGATAAGGGTTTTGAGGAGGGTTGCATGTGAAATAAGGTAGGCCTAATTTGGACATGAATTAATAATGTGTGGTTGGTATACAAATGGTTGCACATGCAACATTTGTGTGCTACACAGTCAACTTTCGACAATGTCTTGAGGGTCTCTCTTAACCGTTCGAATAGTATGAACGTAGCACTGCCATGTCTAAATTCTCTTCTCGTCCGCCTTGGCTTTGAGAGCGAGTGTGTTAAGTGCTCTCAGCCCACGGGTGTTATAAATCAGGATCAGCAGTCAGGCTAGAGAGGAGAGGACTACGGCCTCTCTGAAGCAACACAGAGCCAGACTCTTTGTCTAACTCTGTCTCCCTTGCTGGCAATGCGGCTTGAGCTCTGTCTTGAACGTTTCACTCCATTACATTTCTACTGGAAATATCAGTTCGTCTTGCCAGCATTACGCTCTTTTTTCCAATACAAGTAATTCCATCATATTCCCAAACTGCAATGAAAGTTGCTTCTATAGTGGGTTAGTAAATACATACGCATATTTCATAGAGTTAGTTGCTGTCTGCAGTCAAAATACAGCTAAACGAGTAGAACTACACTACACTAGTCCAAATTGTTTTGACGTTAATAATATTTCCATGCCAAGGAACACAGCGCCCTCTACTGGATCATACAGAAATAGCAGTGTAATTTATATTGCATGTAGACCACATATGTACATCTAGGCACATATATGCTAGTAATGTAGGTAGTGAATGATGGCAGCGGAAATAAAATGGCAAAAAACTTTGCTAAATCATTTTAAGGACTTTTAAAGGATTTATATGGCTTGGCACACTATGAAAGTTGGTGGATTACACCACCTGCTGGTAAGCATGCACACTAGCTTTCAATAGTTGTGGCTTGAAAGATTTTTTTTTTACTCAGCAAGGATGCATCAAATTGATCAAAAGTGGCAGTAAAGACATTTGTACAGTGCCGTATTGGGACTTTCTAAACATCAAGAAATCCGGGAAAAAAGTTTAGATCCCACAAAAATATTAAGTAGCAAAACTGTTTTCATCACTGCTATTAGATTCCTAAAAGATAACGTGACACTGAAGACTGGACTAATGGCTGCTGAAAATTCAGCTTTGCCCTCACAAGACTAACTTACTGTTTAAAATACATTTATATATAGTTTCTATATTTATATATAGTTAAACTACATAAATATATAGTTTAATATATATTGAAATTAAAAAAGTTATTTCAAATTGTAGTAATATTTTACGGATATTTTATTTTATTGCATTCACTTGAGGAACAAAATCTACTTGGTTTTTCTGAATTAACGTGTTAATTATTTTTCATGGTAAAAAAGTTTTGCTCTGTTTTTCTGAATTAACGAGTGAATTATCTCAGAATTAAGAGATAATTTTTCATGGTAAAAAAGTTTTTGCTCTGTTTTTATGAATTAACGAGTTATTTACAAGATAATTTTTCATGGTAAAAAAAGTTTTTGCTCTGTTTTTTCTGAATTAACGAGGTAATTATCTCATAATTAACTACAAGATCATTTTTCATGGAAAAAAAGTTTATGCTCTGTTTTTCTCAATTAATGACTTAATTTTCTCAAAATTTTGAGTAACTCAGTAATTCATAAAAAACAGAGTGAAATTTTTTTCAAGAAATATTTATCTAATAATTCGAAGATACTTAACTAGATAATTCAGAAAAACAGAGAAAAAACTTTTTCCCATAAAAAAATCATCTCGTAATTCTAAGATAATTAACTCGTTAATTCAGAAAAACAGAGTAGATTTTTTTCCCTCAAATGAATGCAATGTGCTTCTGTAATATTTCACAAAATATTACCAATTATATTGTTCTTCATCAAATAAATGCAGCCTTGGTGAGAATAAAATACTTTTTACCGACCCCACAGTTTTGAATGGTAGTGTATTTCTTACAAAGAACATTTTATATTTAATGCATCTAGCAGACACTTATATCCAAACTAACTCGCAGTGCATTCAATGTATACATTTGATCATTTTACCCCCTGTGATGGCTTCTTTTAATCAAAATTCATAGTCTTTGTGTTAACAAAGAGCGCCATGCCCAACTAGTTCATTAAAAAAAATAACAAGCACATAAAAGTTACAAATAACCTCGCGTGCAGTAAAACAGAAGCTGCATTTTTTCTTTAGAAAAGAAAATTTATTGTCAATTTTAGGTCCTCACTAAAAGGTGTCTAACATGATAAGAATAAACTTCGTGTTAGAGATTGGTAAAAAAAAATACCAAAGAAATGGATCAAAATAATGTTCTTACAAAAACAAGTGTATTTCATTCTTTTAAACAATCACAATACAAGAACCTTTTACGGTACGCACTTAATGAAAGGGATCATGCAAAATGTACACGTAAAAAAATACAGTGGAACTGCCGTCTAATACTACTACGGTTTCTAATTAAATTATTTAAAACGCTGAAAAAATATATTAACTCAAGCTCAACTGCGTCAGAAGTCCGTGTTCAGGGGCCGAGGTTGACGGAATATGAAACATATAACGAGACCTCTGCGATAAACTAGCGGTTTTTATATAAACATCTGTCTCTCTATGAACTGTACAACCTGTTAAAAGGTTTGCTTTGTTATCCTTGGCTCGGCTTTGTCGATCCAGTGACTTTTAGAGGAGAAACTGAGATGCTAGCAGACTTACCGCATGAGTCACATCATACTGTGACGAAATTTGTCATTCATTCTCTAATACCCAAAGAAAAGTCAGTGTTCGTGTTGACCTAAAGGCCAACTTCAAAAGCTTGACACCATAATGTAGCTCACAAAAAATGAGCTCTCCTGTGGATGTAGGATGGATGATGTTCCAGATGTTTCTGCTAAAACCGTAACAAGCCCGTGTAAAACGGTCAATGGTCACAGTATTTAATGAGAATAGGAAATGATTAATTGATGCGCACACTGAGAAAACGTATCCTACCAGAATGCGTCTACTGTCACTACGGCTAACTTCTCTGATCGAAAAGGCCACGTGCTACGGCTCAAGATGTTCACAGGTTAATATTGTAGCACTTCAGTGCTCCAAAGGGAACTACAAAAGGAAGTGAATTCTAAACTACCGGACGTCATTATTGCCTGGACTGAATGCACAACTAACCCGCCTGCTGATCACAGTACCATCTAAAATACAAAATATGCTATTTCCCAGAGTCCACTGGGGTTGAGCCGCACGATCAGAGCTGGACAGAGTCTTTAAACAGTTTACAGGTTCAAACCCCCCGTTCAGGTGGTGTTTTCTGGGATACGAGCGATCGGAAAGCGGTCACACCGCCAGCCTGCTGTTGTTTGTCTGCAGTGGGCTCCAGGACGCCGTGTGCTGGGAGGGGTCCTGAGAAAATGGCCGTCCCTCACAGCACGGCTGGTTCTCCTCTTTAGGGATGCCCACGGCACACAAACGTCGATGCCGTAGTAACCGGTCGGTTCTGGAAAAGTTCTGTGTGACAGAAGGGGTTCCGAGTTAGTCCCATTTTTGACAAGAGAGAAGACAGTTAAATGAACTGGTTCCTTTGGATGGGCTTTTAATGAACTGATTCACTTATTCTCAGAGTCAAAAACTCCCGCATGCCATTTAGGGTGTTCTTGTGCTGTAAATACGGTAATTATTTGGCTGTATTCAATTATATGAATTATGCCTGGTTCAGAATACACGATTTTTTTTAGTCTGTTGGATTACGCGATTTTGACTCCTAAGATCTTGTCGTGTCGTGGACAAGACACGTCAGACTACACGTTGCTTCCTGACCAGTCATCGCATGCCGTCTTAAACGGCGCACGTGGTGTCATCGAGAAGGTGAAACTAGTAGCGAGTGACTTCCAGAAATGAACGTAAACAAACAATGGATGAAGCGGTGAGTGTTGTATTGGCTGTCCTGTGTTCAGAAAAAAGTCAAAAATGGACACGTTCCTGGATTGCTGGAAGAGGACAGTGTGGGCTGTCAATCCTCCGAAGAGAACTTGAGATAAAATATTGTATTTTTATATATTTGTACTTTTAGTTTTAACGTTAGCACCGTCGTCTCTCTTTCGTTTCGCCATTTTTGAAATTTGTGTATGGAAAAGCTTCTGTGCTCCTATTGGCCAACATCATACACGTGACGGAACCGTCATGGACGACCGTTAAAAAAAAAAACTTAAACATGCTAGTCTTTTTGTCGTGAAGCATCGCAGACGCGACGTAGGTTGTCGCCCACTATGACCCACTATATGAGATGATACGATCGAATCTTGCGTCCCGACGCCTGTTGTCGTTTACGAATCCCCACGACACCCTACGTCAAACGGAACGTGCCAAAATCGGGCTAAAATCGTGTAATCTGAACCAGGCATTACATTACCTGCTGTTGCAATGGGAAAAGGTTGTAAATGTGCTTAGTTGGCATAGAGAAAAGAAGAAATGAGACTTAAAACCTGAATCTAAAACACTTTGAATTTACTTTGAAATCAATCACAGTCATCGATGAACCTTGTCTGTTGTTGAGTCTGTGGAGAACTTATGGGATTTGCAGTCTTGTAGGACTTTAAATGAGTTTACTCTTACAGAAGATTTAAAATCAATCGCTTGCATCAGCTTCACGTCCCACCAGTGTAGCTCGGCCAACAGGGGTGTCTGACTGCCTCTAACTCAATTCTCATCACCTCTAATACATTCCAATTTAAACCTAATGCCTCCCCTAGAGGGTGTAAGCAGTTAAGCCACAACAATGAAATGATTTCAGAGCCTGCATTGACATATTCATCAAAACGAACTCCTGCTCTTTATGAACTAAAAACAAAGTAAGTGTTTTGCAGATCCTAGGTGTGGGGTTTGCCTTAAATGTGTCCATCTACTTTATAATTCATTAATTGTGAGATTCTGATCTGGCATAATACAGTAGCTGCCACTGCTATGTGTAGAAATGTGTTATTGCCTTAGGTGAAAAGCTCAAGGTAAACCCTGTGGGCAGGTTAATGGTGTGTATAATGCTATCTTAAAAAAAAATACAATACTGGTCTACAAAGCCCTAATTTAAAAACAAACAAAAATAAATAAATAAAATTAACAACCCATTCGGAATTCCACCCAATCATTTATTTTCCCGTTTAAGTTTACACACAATTTCAAACAAAAGTTACCAGTGCCATTCCAGGAAACGGGGCATCTGCCTCTTGAGTGTGCAAATCCACAGGGCACAATGACTAGGCAAAGCTTATCCAGCCTTCACCATTGTGTCAGTGCAAGGTGGGCCAGAGAAGGTGATATGCATGGGAAATCTGGGCTTTTGCTACCTGTATCGGCCTGTTTCCACCAGTTGGAAGAACAGTGTACACTGCCAAAACATTGTGTTTCCTGCTTTAGAAACATGCATGCCACAAAGAGTGATTAGATTAAAAAACCCAATCCGATTTATGGGTTCTGTAACAGAAAAACAATTAGCTGGTTTAGTTTTTCTAAAGCCCCCTCCTTTAGTGGATGGGAGGTTGTAGTGGTTGGCAAGAGGTTAGAACTGTTACAACTGGCAAATTACCTGGATTAGTTGAACACAATGCTGCCAATGAAACTGCACTGTTGGCAGGAAAATCAGAAACTAAGTCTTATTGAGGACATATGGCATGTTCTATAGGGGTGTCAAAAGAGATGACATTACAGGCCAATGCCTTAATATTCCCTATTATACCTGGAGCTTATGGTCATAATTCACGTCCTGTAGAGCAATCAACAAGTTTGATGCTACTTTTTAAAAAGCATTAATAGCTCATACTTTGAAACAACATACATTCATACATTGAAACAACAATGACATTTGAAAACTATGATGTTGCTTGGACAATTTCTGACCATTTATCCAGTGGTCATTCTGAGGATAAAAACAAAACCGTGTCAGCATTTTCCTTCTGAAATTACACACTCAAATGCTAGTTGATTCCATCAAACTCAGGGAGATTCCCGAACCGAAGTGGTTTGAGAAAGTCCACTGTGAAGTTGTAGTGCAGAGGAAGGCCTTTGTTCAGGTAAAATGTTGGGGCTGGGGTAACTCAAAGGAAATGTTTTTTTAAACCTGTATGACTTTTTTCCCTGTGGAATATAAAAGATAATTCATTGTGTAGACAAAAAACAACAATACAAAACAAACAAATTCAGTCAGTGAGGTCCAAACTTCATTGAGTTCTCTTATGACGGGTGCTCTCATACTGCGTTATATCTTACGCTAAGGGAAAACCTCTTTTCCACAAGATACTGAAGCCAAAAAGTATACTTAATTCTGAATTAATGTAAAACGCAGCATGCAGACATAGACAAGACGGCTCACGTGCCTATTGGCTGTCTTGCAGCAACTGCAGCAGCCTATCGAGAGAGACCCTTGGCTACGTCACCTCCCGCCAAAGCAGGCGTGGCCAGGGCCTATAAATATAGCTCGATGGGCTGATATAATCTGATTTTTCATTGGATCCAGCAATGCATGAGCTTCGCTGAAGAGGAGTGAAGAAGCCGAGCCGTCTGAGAAAAGCTTTCTGCGGGATGAGCCTTTGCATCTGAAGCCGCTGGCCTTCATCTCGCCGCCTTTCATTCGCCGTACCTGCTATGCTTTCCGTCGTTTTAATCCTTTTACTCAGCGGAGTGTGTTCGCCACTTCGACTCACACTCTCCCTCTCTATCTAAAAGAGCAGCGTCTTTTTAAAGATGGAGTGATGGGGATGGGAACCGCCATTTCATTTGTCTCAGCAGCATTCTCCGTGGTGGACGGTGCTAAAGACGGAGGATACCAGTCTCTTCCTCCAGTAGAAGAAGTTGTCGCAGCCCATCTTTGCCCGCCCTCTGCTGGACGGCGAGCTAAGACAAAGCTACCGTCTAAAGCTTGTCACACTACTTCTACTATGCACAGCAGCACTTATACCGCCGCTGGGCAGGTTTTGGCATTACACTCAATGGCCGTACTGCAGATCTTCCAAACCGATCTTCTCTGAAAACTAGATGCAAGCTACCTTTGCCCAGTCAGGGCATTAAGAGCTTATGTATCTCGCTCATCTGTTTTCAGACAGACTGAGCAGCTCTTTGTTTCGTTCAGCGAACGTGCTAAAGGACTAGCCGAAAAAGCCGCATCGGAACACAGCCTATCCAGATGGATATTTGATGCCATATCGCTGGCATACACGTCTAAAGGCTTGAAGTGTTCTTTAGGTGTTAGAGCGCACTCCACAAGAGGCATGGCTTCATTGTGGGTTTGGTCTAGCGGGATTACCTTGCAGGATATCTGTATGGTGGCAAGCTTGGCCTCCCCTTCTACATTAATATGGTTTTATAAGCTAGAGGTTCCCGCCAGTATTGTCTGCCCCGTTGCTTCAGCTCAGAATAGCACAACCACTTGAGCACCTCTCGCTGATCGATAAAATAACTCCATGGGCAAAAGTGAGACCCATACCGTTACCCAGTTCAGGCCGAACATTTTCACCCTGACTATGTGGAACGCTATTGATGTGATTAATTCCCTTCGGATGTTAATTCGGATGTTATTGGGAATGCCGCTTCTAGCCTCTCTTCTCAGACTCATTGTGAAACCCTGGTGATTATGAGCCCCTGCCTTAGAACCTCTCGTAAGAGAACATACTCAGTTACTAGCATAACCTCGGCTCTCTCAAGAATAGGGAATGAGTACTGCATATTTTTGCCATGCCTGCAACACGCTCTGGTTTGCTTTGGGCTGATATAATTGTTTTTTTTTCATCGCCATCAAGCTATATTTATAGGGCTAGGCCACGCCCGCTTTGGCGGGAGGTGACGTAGTGGGCGCGAAACACCCCCATTGGATCTGACGTCACCAAGGGCTTCTCTCGATAGCAGTTGCCGCAGGACAGCCAATAGGTACACAAGCCATCTTGCCAATGTCTGCATGCTGCCTCAATGCGTTTTACATTGATTCAAAATGAAGGATAATTTTAAAACCCCTAGCATTAGATACTACGTAGTACTCGTTCCCTCTTCTAGAGAGAACCAAGGTTACATTAGTAACTGAGTACGTTTTATTGTATAGCCAAAAACGTTTTATATAAAAAAAAATATCTTCTGTGTTCTGCAGAAGAAAGTTAGGAGCAACATCAATGCGAGTAAATTTACATTTTTGGGTTAACTATACTTGGAAAATAATGTGCAGTTAATAAACTATACTATTCAGAAAAAAGATGTATATAAATAACGGCTCATGAATAGAATGTTTGACAATGTGTGGCATAAAAATAAAAATTATAGGGACTACCTTGATACAAGCTTTACATAACCCTTTTCTCTGCCAACTTAACTCTAAAAGCTTTTCTTCATTTTCTTTGCCTTTTTTTGGGACGTTAGGTCTCCAGAAAAACATCCTATACCGTGAATGAAACTTGATATACAGTTTTCAGCAAGGCTGTCTGGTTATGACTAATAATGTCAGATTTAGACAGTGGGATTCAATTATCCTGTTGTCTAACATGATGCACAGCTTTCTGAAATGAATTACATTCAGGTACTCCTCTCCTTGTCCCTGGCCGCTGCAGGGTTTAAAATATTTATAAACTGAAAGTGGAATCCCAACCCTGCACATGCCAGCCTTTAAATCATTTATGAAGCTCATTCTTCTTTGTTTTGTTTTTCATAATGACAGAGACGTTCCACTATGGAGACCAACAGGCATTTTAAGTGTGAGACAGTGAGACCATAGAGCTGGTCCGCCTATACTCATCTATATGAATTCTTCATTGCTTCAACTCAGTAGGAGTTTGAAACATACCAGCCTTTGCTTTCCACTTCTTTAGTTACTTTATCAGGAGAGAGAAGGTTGTGAGGCTGAACAGGGTAAAGATATGAATAGGAGACTGTGGGAGGTCTATATAATACTTGAAGAATTTGAAATCTGACATCTTTGCTCAAGGACGGTCAGGTCTGCTGCAAGGTTGTTTTTGAGTTGTAAATAACTCAATCATAAAAAATACGCCTCGAGCCCAAGCTGTGATGTTAAAAGCTGTTTTTCCACCTTTCGGGCCGAATGGCTTCAAGAAAGGTAAAGAATGGTTCCAGTTAAATTCCACTTGAGCCTGGCACAGCATGGCATGCATACAAACCGTTCTCGGCCCAGAATTTTTAGACCCTTTTTGCACAAGTGCGTTTTCGATTTAAAATGCATCACTTTTTCTACGGTTACGTCTGTTGTCTACACAACTCTGGCATTTTCGAATACACTGCAGACCTCATTAACATTTGAAAACTCTGGGGTTGTGTTTTAGTGTGGGACCAAAATGGAGACAAAGGAGTGGCTGGTCATGTTACGCTACCAGAACACGACAATAACAGTCTCTCTCAATGGTTCTGTAACATACCAGCCTCGATGACCGTGTAAACAATAACGAAGATCGTTTTCATTTTGAAATGCTGTTTTTAAACGAAAACGCACTAGTGTAAACATGTTTGTCTAACCTAAACCGTGCTGGTAGAATGCGCATAGTGACGCAACTCAGGATTGGTCACTTGTCTGTTGCATGGCTACCATTCTTTGTAAATGGCCAAGCCTGCAATTTAAGCGACTAAAACAAATTAATAATACATTAAAACAAATATCTCATAATGCTTTTTACATAAAATTGCCATTAAACTTACTTTACCAGGGCAATGACTAACACATTTGTAACACATCAATGAAAAAAAAATGCTATCAGCTGAGTCTAGCAGAGCCATGCTAACCAGCTAAGCTAAGCTTTAATCCTTTGGTTGGTATGTTTAGTCTCTTCCTGTGGGCGTTCCTGGAGGACGCTGCTGCTGCCAACATCCTTCGGCAGGCCTGCCAGGGCGTCCTCCAGACATTCTGATTTTGAGCCCCCTGGGGCTAATTATAAAACCCAGCTTTTGCTGGGCCACCTGCTTCTCTGTGAAATGAAGCACTTGTGGTGTGAACGGAGTTGCTGGCTGGTGAAGAGTGTTAATGATTACTCACAGAAGTAATCATTTTCTAATCACCAGGAGATGCAATGAGACGGCTGTGGTCCCTCCCCAGGCAGTCTAATTCAAATGACACAAGTGAGAGATGTTCAGCTGACTGTTATGACGCACTCATAGAGACCATCGGCACAATTGTAATTCCTCAGTGTTTGGTTTAAGAAGCAACAACCTTTGCTGTGTCCATATACAAACCAATATGCAGGCAGACCATCATTCAACTCTGACTTCAGGCAGACAAGGGGCTCGCTGGCTTCCGAGAAAGGCTGTTCATGCAAATATTAAGTCTGTAATGACCTATTAGCCCTGGTCTTCATAAGTGCTGACAGACAAGATATTATGATGGCAGAAATGATAATGAGTCTAAGATGCCTAAAGAAGAAAGGGTATTATAATGAAGCTTAATGCATTTCATATAGTCAATAAGCATTTTTTTAAAGTTCAATTCAATGCTTTACATTTATAACCTGACTCCGCCAGATGGATTTGCTCCGCATATCCATCTGGAAACCTTCCGTTGAAGTAGTTTTGGTAAGGGG
>JAOTRC010000015.1:13455330-13465954 GCA_027497675.1 Cyprinella lutrensis | reverse complement strand
TTAACGGAAAGTATCCAGACTGATCTGCGAGTGAAACCTTGAAAGCTCGCGAGATCAGGATGGTCTCACGAGGCTATTACATTTATACTCTTATGCTTTTGTTTGATAGTAAAATAGGTAGCTTATAATGAAAATGATGGGAGTGTTTTCTTGCTTCTTGGTAGAGTGTAATCATTATAATTTATTAATAACTTTAAAACAAAATAAAAAATAAACTTTAAAATACTGTGGTGATGCATTGAAATAAATTATTGGCTGAACATTCTAGGCTAGATAATTCAAATTAGCTTTTGTTTAGAATGACTAAACAGGTTTTATTTTGTATACACAGAGAGAGGCTCAAATACAATAATTAATTTTGCCAAAATACATCTATAGCTTTAAAAAACTGAAATTGGGCTAATATCTTTTACCTGGTCAAGAAGAATACACAAAAGATGGAAACTAGAAATTAGCAGGTACCTTAAGTAACAAACCATTCACTCTTCACACATAATAAATATAGTTCCTCTGATGAAGCACATACGCATACTCTTTATTAATGCACCAACAACAGCCAAAGAGAATGATTGCTTCTGGGCATGGGGACTTCAATGCACAAATGGGAAATGCTAATTCTGCAGATCCGATTTCAATTGTTCAAACTGTTTCTGTTCACATCTTCAGCCAAGACTGAACATTTTCAGTGGTCAATATTTAAGCACAGAAAAAAAAAATCATTGTTGTGCTTTAGATGGTAGTTGATGGGCAAACAAAATGCTTTAGCAGCTGTTTCAGCAACAAAAAGCACCCTCCTCCCTAAAATCTCTCTACACTGAATCCCTCATTGCAGCCTGTAATTACAGAGATTAAGCCACTTTGTGCTCTCACTCAACCTAATAGCCAATTGACAGAAAAAGCTTTGTAATGTACATCACAAATCAATTTTTCAATGGCTTACTAGTGCTGACGCATCACTATGATCCTAAGTGAGAATTCATGAGATGTTCAAGCCTCAACCTTCAACCCTCTAGAAGATGTTGCCCTTCAATGACAGCCGCTGCTTTATAATATTCCTAGACATCCAGATGGTTTAACACAATTTTCTCTTTGCTCACTTTCAAAAACCTCAATAATAAGAGCACTCAGCCGCTTTCAAAGAAGGCTGTCAAGCCCCAATTTAACATTTTGGCATGCAGTTATCTTGACAAAAATCATTGTTTATGTGTGAAGGTCGACAGCCTGCTGACTTCTGTTGTTTCTCTGCTAAGAATTATGATTCAACTTTTCGGTGGAAGCACCTACAATGCAAAATGATTCAGTTGTGTGTGTGTGTGTGTGTTTTTGTCTGTATAGATCAGATAAGGTAATACAGTTACTTGCACATTCGAAAGAATAGTATAGAGTCTTTTAATACACAGGAACACATCAAAAATGAAAGAAAAGCCAGAAACCTTACCCAGATCAGCTCCATACACTTTAATTGGAGGCGACTATGCAGGAAGATGTTTCCAGGTGCTGACAAAAGCAGTTGGAATCAGTGAATAAGGCACGGTAGTTATACTGTTCCAGCTATCCGACGTCGGATCATAACAATCCAGGGTTTTACACCGTTGTGTACCGAAGTACCCACCGACCACATAGAGTTTATTACCAGAGGCCACAGCATGGCAACTCATTCTTTTAGAAGTCATGTCACCTACACGCGTCCATTGATTGGTCTCGCAATCAAATCGGTAGGCGGATGCTGCTGTGAACTCTGTGTCACCGCCCATTATGAAGATCTGACTGCCGAGAACGGCAGCGGCGGTGTATCTCCAGGGTTGCGGGCACTCGGCAGCTATGGTCCAACGGTTCTCAGCAGGGTCGTAGCACTGGACCTTTGAGGCCTTGTCCCTGTGGATGGTTGTTCCACCAAACACAAAGAGTTTCAGCTTGGCACTGACCACGGCTGCATTGCTGACACCATCCCTAAGTGGTGCCATCATTGTCCATTTGTTGGTTAAGGGGTCATACCTCTCAACCTGTTTAAGAGATACTGAAGGGGAGGCTGGGAAGACACCTGCAATAGCAGTGTGACCCCCCACAACATAAAGGCAGTTTTCAAGTTCAGCCGAGCCATGCCCAAAACGTGCAATTAGCATTGGGGCACCTTTCGACCATTCTTCATGTACCGTGTCATATATCCAAACATCCTTTGACACTCCATTTTCTGACCCCCTTCCTCCTGTCACGTAAACTTTGCAGCCAATGGCACACGCACTGAACTCCTTCCTGGGACTGGGAAGATCTGATTTTGGGATGATCTCTTTTGCTTTGTGGTCCACTTGGTAGATCTTATCACACATAAACGTCTGACCCCCAAGAATGAGAAGCGTGTGCCCAGCTTTGCGAGGCCTAGCGCAGGGGCTAGTGACGACGCCGTCATTCTGCAGAATCTTTTTCTTACACTGCATGGCCTCATCAACAATCTGTCGGCTCCTTTTATCTGACATCACAAGTTCCTCACATGCCACGGCCTCGATGAGGCATCCCGAGGGCAACAACGCGAGGCGTAGTCCTCGCAACAGTTCAGGAAGATAGTCTCTGCGGCTGTCCAAGTCATACCTAACCCAGCGCATGACTGCGTTGAACACGATCTCTTCATCTTCAACCTCCAGCTCATCGCTCAGGATGAGATCCAAAAGCTTGTCTTTCGAGAGGCCACAGAAGTCTTCAGTGTCTCGAAGGGTCTCAAAGTGAATGAGGCACATCCTCCATGACAGCTCATAAAGGCGCTTGCACTGATGAGCGTCAGAGAGCAGCATCATTCCTAAGCAGTTTGAGGAGTGCAAATTCTTCTCCAAAAATTCTGCTGCTGCATCACGGATATCATGAAACTGTAGCATATCTCCAGCCTCGAGAAGTGACTCTGCGTTCTCCTCATTGATGATGACACGTGAGGAGTAAGCAAAGTCCAACAGTAGCTCCAGAACTTCTGGGTGAACACTGTCACGAAAGTTAACCTCATTGTCAAGGCTTTCACGGAGGCCACCGCTGAACATGGCTTCAAAGTAGCGACTGCAAGCAGCAAGCACAGCTCTGTGACAGGGAAAGGAGCGGTCGCCTGCCCATAGCGTTACATCTGTGAACATACACTGTTTGCGAAGGGTATTGAGGTGGGTGAGCACACTGTCTGGATGAGAGGGCTTGTGGAAGAGCGAGATGTTCATGGAGCCTGTGCTCGTCCTCGACTTGCGGTTTTCATGGACGCTGACTGACATCTTTTCCAGCACGTCCAAATTTTCACTCGTTCCAATATCCCGAACTAGGAAAATAAAAAAAAGTACAACAAGAAGTTAGGCAAGTGAAAAGTATCTTCAGTATTGGGGATGACTCACTGCACTACATATTTATGCTTGGCAATAAAATCACCAGTGAGAAAGTGGTATGGTGCTGCATCAACAAAATCTAGAGCCAACTAGTGCTAGTTTTTTCACCTGCAGACAACGTAACTATTAATCTTGGATGATTAGCATTAGCTTAAATGTGGTTGTAGTATTTGTCATGCCTTGGCTCAATAATCTTTTACAAGCTTATTTTTTTGTGTATAATGTCTAGAGATTTAAAATGCATTACCTGGATGACATTTTTACATCCTTCACTAGACAAACTTTGCTTGACATTTGACTAGATATTACCGGCTCTTTCAGCAATGTAATATTACTTCAACAGTTAAGTTCACTGTAAATTTGTTCAGAGGATCTGAGAACTGTAATCCTTCTTTACACTGTTAAGCCAACACAAAGTGCACAATTAATCAACTCGGTCTCTAATTCTTACAGTTATGCTGACAGGTTGTTATTAAATCAGCAATCCTTTGTTTTTGGCAACCAGAACCTCAGAAATTCAATAAGACCAGAATTACAATGAACACCTTAAGAAAAAGAACAAATGAAATTCAGGAAGTTTGGGAAATTGCAAGAGAACATCTACCTAACAAAAAAGCGAGGTTATGTGACTTGACATGAACAAACTGCCAGAATTGTCCTGTCACTTAAATACTTAACACCCATAAAGTGTTTTGCTTGGTCAGGTTTGATTTATCGCAGTGCATGATTTGGTGAAATCCAGACAGTTTTGCCCTTTCGGTCTAGGTTTCAGCTGCAAAGGTTCAATGTGATCAGTGGCTCTTTGTGTAAGTGAATGTGCTTACATGCAAACTGGATTCTTTAACTGATGCGGTTTGAGGTTATTGTGATGAGAGAGGGGCGCAAGCATGCACAAACATCAGCAGGGTCTTTATGGATCACACTCCCGAGTTGACATGAATCACAATGCCAGAGGTTGACCACAAAGGATGCAAGGTCACAGCTATCCGTGCAGAAAGCTATGCAGGGGGATAAGGGCAACTGGGAGGCTGGTATCGGAGGGATTGGATGCAGGGCTGTTGATGGGTAAACGAAAATAGGGAGCAAGCAGGTGTCTAAAACCACTTACAGCGACAAAAACTGCTGACCCACGCACAGGCACTGACAGTGAGGATCTGAGGGGGGGTCTGCATTGGTCCCAAAAAGCGTCCCCTCAACAGACCAGGTCGACAGAGTTGTCCTTAATGGGACCAGGGAACAAAGAGAAATGCATTTATTTCTTTCACATATAAATACGAGCGCCCTTGTAAGGGTTTCAAGGCATTTCTTGCAAGCTATGGCTTTTGTGACAATAGATTCAATGTTGCGTAATCCGACAACAGTTGACTTATGGTCAGGTTTGTGGCTGACTTAAAAAAGAACTGAAAAAGAAGCCTAACTATTATTTCACAGCTTGATGAAACTGCCTTGGAGTTCCTGCACGGTTCATCCCATCACCCGTGGTAACCATCACTCAACAACAGCATGAGCTGTGCCAAAGTTGCTGAATCATTCAATGCGAACAAACTAACTACCTATCCATGCGGATATTCTCACCAGCATGAATGACACCTTTTAATTGCAATGCCACTGAGAGGCTCAGGCACAAAGGTCTTATTTTCTTTGAATGTTCTTCCTGTGTAAACATCCAAGCTCCTAGGACTAAATAGCTTTTCCAGGTTCTTTTCACTGAGGATGTTGGTATTCTAGAGCTGTATTTCAGTTAAGCTACAGCAAAGGAGGGAGGGAGGTGCGTTTTGTGTGTTCGAGGAAAGTCAAAAGCGGGCAACCTCACGGATTTGAAAAAGCTCAATGAATCACTGGCCTGCATGAAGTCCATCATCAGGACCAAATTCTTCTATCAGCACGCATCCTAAAACATTTAACACAAGTATGTGGACACAGATGTTCCTATGCAAGCTTGATTATGCGCAGATTGCACCCCTGCAATTCAAAATGCAGAAGTACACAGCACGTTTTACCTTTAGAGCAGGGTTTCTCAAACTCGGTCCTTGAGGGGCACTGTCCTGCAGAGTTTAGCTCCAACCCTGATCAAACACACCTACCTGTGTGTTTCTAGTGATCCTGAAGACCTTGATTAGCTTGATCAGGTGTGTTTGATCAGGGTTGGAGCTAAACTCTGCATGATAACGTCCCTTCAGGACCGAGTTTGAGGAACCCTGCAGTAATCATTACTCCAAATCTTTTATTCCTTCTGCCATCAGGTTATTTTATTTAGACAGTAGCCACTTTAAATAGGATCCGTATCAATAGCGTACATGATAAAGTATGTAGCGATGCCTATTTTTTTCTTTTCTTGTACTGCTATATGTCATATTTGTTTAACTGAGCAACTTTTTAGCTGTCTGGCCTCTGTTTGTCTGTTTTTGGACATTTTGGATGTTGTTTCATGTGACCAATTTTTTATTTCGAAGTCATGAAAAAATTAGCATCATGTTTTTTTTATCTTAAAGGATAAGACAGAAGGAGAGGCTGAGGAGGAAAAGGGTCAACAGGCAAGCTGCTTGAGACAGGATAAGCAAGCGGGTCCAGAGACAGAGGAGCTTGAGCAAATGGAAATAGAGAGAGAGGGAGACCAAACTGATCCAGGGAGAGAGGAGCAAACAGACCTAGAGAAGGAAAATGAAGAAGCAACTGCTGCAACTTCTTCCAGTAATGTGCTTGATTTAGGTAGCAAAAATACAGGGCCCCGACAGGTGAAGCTGAAGAGCTACCCACAAGATAGCTTTGGTACACAGAACAGGTCATTTCACAACAGCTGGTTTGAAAAGCACAACTGGTTGGAATATTCAATCAACCGTAATGCAGCTTTCTGCTTCCCATGTCGAGTGTTTGGCAAAAACATAAAACATGATGCTTTGGTCAGTAGTGGTTGCAAGAACTGGAAGAAAGCCTTGTTTATATTTGGCAAGCATGAGATGGCACACACACATAAGGATAGTGTTGTTGCATGGAAAAGCTACCAGGCAACTAGTCGACAGGGAGATGTTGCACAGATGATAGCATCTGCAAATGCAAGTGAGATAGCAGAGAGAAGAGAGTATCTAAAGCGAATTGTTGCAGTCACTTCCATGTTAGGGAGACAGGGAATCCCCTTTCGTGGTAATAAAGAGGGCGAAGATGAACCAAACAGAGGCAACTTTCTTGCTTTTATGGAGCTTTTAAAGGAGTTTGATCCGTTCCTTCAAAAATATAAACCTCCATCAAATGCTACCTATATCTCGCCAAAATCTCAGAACGAGATTATTGATTGCTGTGCTCAAGAAGTGACCAGTGTCATTGTATCGGAGATGACAAAATCCAAAATGTATGCCATTATGGCAGATGAGGCAAGAGATGCACGGTCAGAACAGCTGGCCATTTGTGTTAGGTACGTGTCAGAGGGGGAAGTGAAGGAACGTTTCCTAGCACTTACAGAGATAAAGTCATTTAATGCCCAGTCCATTGCTAACGAGCTGCAGCAGCAGATCCAGAAGAATGGTGTAGCAGAACTTAAGTGTGTAGCACAAGCATATGATGGCGCAGCTGTTATGAGTGGGTCCACTGGAGGTGTGCAAGCATATTTTAGAAAGTTCCATCCTGAGGCTATCTATGTGCATTGTTATGCCCATGAGCTAAACCTAGTGTTGTGCCATACTTGCAGGGCTGTTTCAGAGGCTGTGGAGCTTTTCAGCTTGTTGGAGAGTGTGTATTCTTTTTTCAGCACCTCTCTAGTAAATCATCATAAGTTCATAGAGGCTCAGTCCAGGCTTGGATTGACAGCAGTTGAGCTCGTACAACTTTCAAACACTCGCTGGGCGTGCCAGCTGCGATCCATTAATGCTGTTCTTGAGGCATTACCTTCCATTTTTGAGTGTCTCTCTGTCATTGGATCCTCCATAGCTGTTGGTCTTAGAGCAAAGCTCTACAAGTTCTCAACAGTCTATGCACTACTGATGTTTCAGGAACTTCTGTCTGTAACTCAAGGACTCCACAAGCTGCTACAGAAGGAGACTTTAGACCTGGCAGAAGCTTTTATGGGCAAAGAAGCTGTCTGTGACACACTGAGAGGCAAACGCACAAATGCATTTGCTACAGACCTGTATGAGAGAACCAAGGCCATGTGCCACACACACAGTATACCAGAACCACATGCTAAGAAAAGGCATAAACAGAAGAAAATGGAGGATTTTGTGTTGGAGACAACCTTGGGTTCAGGTGTGGAGTTGATCAGCTCAGAGACGTTGAAAACCAGTTTGCTTTTCCCCTGTGTTGACAGGATGGTTAGTGAGCTTGAAGTAAGATTTTCAAGTGTACATTCAGGGCTCCTAAAAGGCATCCAGGCATGCAGCCCTAAATCTGAGAACTTCTTGAGTGGATCCTACTTGGATGAGCTAGCCAGGCACTACAGCATTGATTTGAAAACAGAGGAGGTTCTCGTAGCAAAAAACTTTCTTGCCCGAAAAACAGAGGCTGGATGTCCACCCCAAGACATGTTAGCTGTGCACAACCTCCTAGACCCAGACATGTTTCCCTCTCTGAGGGCAACCATCCAAGTTGCCCTTACAGTGCCTGTGAGCAGCTGCTCTTGTGAAAGGTCCTTTAGTGCACTGCGCCGGCTTCACTCCTGGCTGCGTCAAACAATGGGGCAGAAAAGGCTTCACAATCTTGCAGCCATGTCGATTGAAAGTGACATATTGAAGCAACTAAGTCACAACAGAGTGATAGACCGATTTGCCACCCTTAAAAACAGAAGGCATTTGTTGATGCTTCCACCCATGAAGTAGACAATAGACAAAAAATAACTGTTGACTGTGGTTTTGAACATGATTTCATTGTCAATTGTCCTTTATTTGAATACTGCCTTTTTGTTGTTGATTTATATCATACATTGTATACATCATTTGGCAGAATAAATCATCTTTAATTGAGAAATGCTCAAACCTGTGTTGTCAAATTTCACCATGACCTTAAAATTCTGGTTCTTGGGTTAAACTGTATGCAAGCCAAACTACACAGCGAAATTACACTCTGATTGAGCCAATCCAAAGCGCAGTTACAGTAATTAGTGTAATTAAATAGCATTATGTGGACAACTTATCTTATATAGAGAGGAATTAGATCAGTGTGTATGCTATTGCTTTATCATACATTTACATGAGGAGACAGATAGCATTTCAGTCATTGCTTATAGAATAACTCATCAGGAGCAAAGTCTGGTAAATTTCCCCATGCAGCTTCGATGTGTCTAAAAGCTAACATTACAGTAACTTTTTCTTTAACACAGTAGAAATGGAAGAAGAGGATATGTCTGTCACGTTTTACTTGTTAACATCTTGGTTTCTTTAAGCTGGTGTGTGGTGAGCGTTCTGGCGCACTATGGCTGCCGTCGCATCATCCAGATGGATGCTGCACACTGGTGGTGGTTGAGGAGATTCCCCTCTCTTTGTAAAGCGCTTTGAGTGTTGAGAAAAGCGCTATATAAATGTAATGAATTATTATTATTATTATTGACTGGTTGTTGACATAAGTGTAGCTCTAGATGTGAGTGCAAAGATTTTGCAAACGCAAGTTAAAAATACCCTGGGGGCTAAGCCCCCCCTGTCTTCCAATCCTAGTGACGTCCCTGATCTGCTGTTACTGGTGAACGGGGCCGAAACGACGATCTCCCGCCTCAGTGTTCATCCTCCCGTCTCCGAGTCCAAAAGCTAATCAGCTAATATCCCCGTCAACAGCTTTCCCGTGAGTGGGCGTGGTTTCAGCGCAGCCAGCGAACACGCCCCCAGCGTTTGAGAGCAGAGAATCCTGCTCATTTTTTCATTATTTTGATAGCTTATTTTATGTACTTCCCGGCTTTTTTTGTCATTCAAATTTGGCTGGGTGGCTAATTACACATTTTTCTGTGGTGTGACAAACTTACATACTTAATTTTGACTTTACAGGGACTGGAGGCCTGGAGGAGCCGAATTTCTCATGAGAGGCCTTGGTTGATCAAAAACTCTCCGAAGACTACTGCATACGGGGAGATGCGGCGCTGAACACGGGACCTCGACGTGTAGCAGATATGGCGGTACATCGTCCGAAATCAATAACATGTTGATGGCGACTGAAGAGAGCGTCAATGAAAGCGTCAGCATCTGCGAACTCAAACATGTGTAAGTACCTGTCTTTTTTTAACGCAAGTATTATGCCGCATTCAAGTCATCTCGTATAGATTGTATTACGAGTTGAACGCACTTGAATGTCGTAAATACTAGTGGGGAGCTCGGGATTTTCTTTATGCCCCGATCTGTACAAGTTGGGGGCGTGTCAAAGAGAAACGTTCATTCAACGTCTGTTGACGGTAAATTTTAATTGAATTTCAATGTTTACTCATTGACATAAGGCTTTTTTATCATTTATAAAGCAAGCTCTCTGCACAAAATATGATATCATTTTAATATAAAAATAACTAATGATAGAGTTTACATTGGCTTCATAAAGCTAATAAAAACATAAAAAGAAAAACATACCGGATTCTTTGTTTGTTCTTTGTCATTTTTTTTTTATGAGCAGAGTTAACAAAGCTTGCTGTATTTTCGTGTAATTCATTAAAAGAAGGTACACCGCCATTTTTGCTCCGACAAAACTGACTTGAACGCACCTCACGTCGTAAACACGACTTCCCACCTCGTACGTACGAACTTCCCAGGAGGACTTGTGCTGCGTGCTATGGAAAATAGGATATTTTCCACTTGTGAACTGATATTTACCAGTGTGTTGCGATCAGGTGCTTTTGTTGTCGTAATGTGGTAAAAAGATTGAGATCCAGACCTGTTATTTGGCTAAAACTATTTTAGATTGCTTAACTCATCTGCAACAGCAAGAACATGATTCATCAAAACTCAAAAGGTAGGTAAATAATATGTTTTATGTTTTCTAGATCATGAATAATATATATTTTTACCATTCACGACTCTCGTGGTGCTCTCCGTCATTTTGAAATGGTCAAAGGTTATTTCATCTCGGCAACTCGTCCATCAAAGTATTCTACGAGTTGCCCAGTGGTAAAAACCACATGAGGGGGTCTTCATGTGCATTTTCCACGTCGGCTTTTGGTATTTACCATAATTACCATAGCACATGAACACAGCATTGAACGCAGCATTTGACACGATTGGATAGATGAGAAGGTAATTTGTAGGGCTGCAGCTATCGATTCTTTTTGTAATCGATTAATCTAGCACTTAATCGATCGATTAATCGAGTAATCGGAT
>JAOTRC010000015.1:13444927-13455230 GCA_027497675.1 Cyprinella lutrensis | reverse complement strand
TTCCATGGCAAAAATAAACCATAAATATTGCATAAATATTAATAAATTCAATTAAATTGTCTCAAAATACTAAATTACAAAGAATAAATATTATAGAACAAAAATAAATTGCATTGGTTTTACTGGGCTGGAGAAAGTTTATTTTTTAGGCCTCCGGTCACTTTTGACCGGGAAGATAACAAGTGTGACTCCGAAACGAAGAGCACCTGAGGGTTAATTAGGAAGCTCATAACCAGTGATGCGGCGCTGAAAACACTCTTGCTTTTCTGACATAAAAAGAGTTTGAAGGTACGGTAACTTCCTCCCCAAAACACTTACGCGGTACTTTTAAAAATGCAGCAAAAACAGACGGTTTGATGCTAACAGTCTTTGAATTAATACGCATCTAGAGACGCAACAGGGCTAGTTCAACCCAAAACTGATTTTTTCATCAACTACTTACCAAAACGTAACACTTTTACGTTCAGAAACACTTTTGTTTTTAGAAAATGCAGCTTTGAGTGTCAATTTTTCTTCATATATTGTCAGTTTTGTTTTGTTTTTTACTGTCAAACCCCAAAAGTTAAGTTAACCAATAAAATTTGAGAAAATGGATTACAGTATTCAAGTTTAAAAATTGTCAGTTAAATTTTATTAATGGCGTTAACGCAAACCCATTTTAACGGCGTCAATTTTTTTATCGCGCGATTACCTGTCTTTTTGGCCTAACTAACTTTGTAGTTTTCCTTCACATGTTTTTGCAACAGGACGCGGCATGCGCGCGCTGCGCTATGAAACCCATTCATTTCAATGGCTTGCGCTGCGCGAGGACGTTTTGTTGCTTTGTCGACCAAAGCGCAAGCAGATCTAGCTAGACCGGAAACAAAACAACAGGCACGCCGCACACACTTGTTTGGGCTTGCGAGTTGGTTAACGTTACGTTTTGAGTCTGAAATACCACTTGATTGCCAAGCACACACACACACACAGATGATGCGAATTCTCCACCCCCTCATCAATATCAGCACTTCGTCAGAATTTCTTCTCCCTTTTATTGATGGACAGTGTTACATAGTGTGAGAGATTATTTGCTCCAAGTGAGAATGTTTTAGTGTGAAATTGAACACAGTATATGCCAATGTTGTTTTCAATAAAAGACATTTGCACAAAGCAAGTCGATCCACTTTTCCATGTTGATAAGAGCACTAAAATGAGAAAAAATAGAATGCGAGAAAAAGAAATCAAGAGACATTTAGAATGGATAAAAATGTGCAATTAATCGCGAGATAACCACGACATTAATGCGATGAATCGCGATTAAATATTTTAATTGATTGACAGCACTACTCATAATACATTACCATCAAAGCAAATATTCAACTTATTAAAATATTACAGTTTCCTTCATCTTAAAGAGATCAATGCAGACCTTGGATATTTAGAACCACTCTTCAGTTTAGTCAAGTCTTCTCAGTTGTCTTTTCTCCATAAATGTATTTGCTTTTTTCAATTGTGAGTTTCTCCTCTTGCCTATTACATTGGAATTTCCAGCCCATTCTCACCCCAAGTCGTCATCTAACTGACTGACATTTTGACCATGCTTCAATATCTGATGCTTTAGGCATCCTAGCATTAGTTAAATGATGCCCTAGGATCGCGTGTAACCCTACCCCTACCCCAAACCTAAACCTATCCGCGTCATCTAACTGACGCTTTTCCTTTAGCGTCAGTTAGATGACGTCGTATGATTGCGTCATGTAACTGACGCTAAAAGGTGCCTAAAGCGTCGAATATTGAAGCATGGTCAAAAGGTGACGCCTTGGGGTGAGAATGCATTGGAATTTCCTACCCTAGCTTATTTTTTTCTGTCTAAAATCCAGTCTCCAACCCAGCCCAACCTAAGAGAAACTAGTGTAGATCAATAAGCTAGAAACTAAACTGTGCAGGAAAGTGGTCTGATCGTCTGCGGCTAAACTTGCTTGTTGTAGACTGTTTAAAACAAGAACAGAAAGGACTGAGATCAAAGTGTTTTTAACAAGCCTTTCAGAAGACTCCCTTGCCTTTTAGATGGGACCCCTGAAGAAAACCCTTTTTTCCTCCTTCAGTCGGGGCGAATTCCTGAGCAGAACAAGACGACTGCGTAGGAGAAAGGTCTGTGTGATTCCTTCATTCAGTCAGCATGCTTTGAAAACACAGAGACCCAGAGGAAAGAAAGCTCGTAACTCACCTCGGCAACCCTTCGTCCTACAAATTACTCTTTCATCTAGTGGTTGAAAGGGTCACAGTTCAAGTTCACGGCCTAGCACATATTTGTTCGCGCCTTTGGGACGGCTATGAAAATCTTCACCTTTAGCTTGTTACTCGTAGCAGGTGGCTGATGATAATGTCTTAATCTGGCAAAGTGCTTGATGTGAGGTCTCGGACGAAGAGAGAAGACGGAAGATCATCCCATGTAATTGCACGTTTGCTCCATTAATTCTTAAAGCTTTTGTACACATGGTTTATGTTATCTTGTGCTTGAGATGTTTTCTATATACGAGTCCCTTGAAGATGGTAAAAAGAACCACATGTGAAATTTGACGGAAGGGAAGGAGGGGACTTACCCAGGTTGATTGCTCTCTTAGGGCACGAGGTGGGGCCGCAACATACATCTCCACTGTTTGTGTTCGTCTCCCTGGAAACCTCTGATAATTCGGCTGAGTGAACGGCAGATGTTTTTAAGTGTGTGTGTGTGTGTCTGCGATGGACTGGTCATACAAAACTTGTGAGAAAGTTTTTGGCTCATGGGGTAATACATCATTGCCTTACACACACACCCACACTGTTTCTTTTTCCTGACTGCGCAATACCCTTCCAGGAAACAGTCGTCCCTTCCTTCATTCATGCAAGCTTTGATTGTTTCAGTTCAGTTAAACAAATCGACTGTCACACAAGTCCTTGTCACGGTCAGAAGTTCAGCTTCATCTCATGAACTTCAGTAATCATCTCTCTCATGATCGATCGCACAATGGCCATGACTCTGAAATTATTTATTGTTTTAGATTGCAACAATGGCTTCTGCAGATGTGAATGAGTCTCTTGTTCTAATATTCTTTTTTTTTTAATTTACTCATTCCCGTCTCTGGAATGTTGAAATGGCTCCACGGGGAGAGTGAGATGGTTATTATGATAAAGGTCGCCTGTTGACATTCCCCTCGTTTCCGAGTTCACCGAGTAATGATCTGATATCAGCATAATCTGATCTGGTTAGGTCAAGCTCAAAACAAGTAAAATATTAGCCTTAGAGTTAGAGTTAGTAATGGGAAATTAAAAGAAGTTTACTGATTATTGTCCCATTTGCGATTCCACTTGACGATTCTTGTCCATTCATGGTTTGGTTAACGATTCTCTTGGTATTTTTGATAAAGAACGAATGGCTACCAGTTTATCTTGTGATTGTATCCAATTAGCCAACTATAAAGCCAAAATTTCCTTCTATGCACAGGGTTGACAGCACCATGTGATTTTCGCCATTAGGATCGACAGGATCTGTGCCTCTAAAATGACTCTGTCCTGAGGGGCTTGAACTTGTGTGGTCATGAAATAGAGTCACAGCAGTGCCATGTGATACATAGCAGTACACAAACATCCTCTTTATCAGTTTATTTATCAGGGTCATCACTAAATGAGGTCTATTACACATGGGTGAATGGTTCTTTGATGGTTCTTTTGGGAAAGGATGTATTCATTGGATCCGTTATATGGTGATTATTGGTATTTGTTTGGTTAGTGCAGTCAGTGGTTCTCAATCTGGGATCTGTGAAGGATTCCAAGTGGTCTGTGAGATGATTGGCAATTCCATAAATTAAACTGACTAATTAATCTACTCTTAATTAATAGTGTGGTTTAGTGTGCATACATGTTTAGTCTATCTTTAATTTCAGTGAAAAAAAGCCCAGCAAAGTTATATGGCTCAGGACAAGATTTGTGACATTGACCTTCGAATGAGGTTTGGTGATTTATTAACTAGGCTATAGACTTGCTTTATATATGACATCAGAATCACTTTGTGGAGTGTATAAATGAAGTGTCTAAAATTTGAAGGTTGTTAGGTTGTAATCTCTGTTATTCTAATTCTTATCTGATATCTTTTTTGCATTTTTTACTAAAGCCGCGTTTCCACCGCAGGAACTTTCCCCAGGAACTAGGAACTTTGGGGTGGTACTCGGTGTATTTACACCGCAGGAACCAGGGTCTAAATGAAGTTCCGGGTAAAAATTTCCCCCTCAGAAAGTCCCCGCTGGCGAGGTAGTACTTTTTCAGAGTTCGGGAACTTTCGGGGACTTGTGCGCTGAACTTACTGATTGGTTCTTACCACTTGTTCTTCCTGCCCAATGGCGTGCGTTCGCCCCATCCATCTCACGGTCAATGTCCGCTGATAACAAACGTCTACTTTTATATCTAGCATTACGAGCTTTCTGAATACGCCTTGGGTGCTCATCTATTTTCTGCCGTTTTGTTAATTACCTCATTATTAAACAAATAGAACACAAAAGCAGTACAGCTTGAATCTACTCCAAACAAAACTCAAAACAAACAACAGGCTGGGAAGAGCAGTCGCACGTAGTTCAACGTCACTTATCTTCCCGGTACTTTAGTCCGCGCATGAAGCAAGCGGTCTGGCGCAAAAAAAAAAAAAGTTAATATGAAAAAAGTTCCCGGGGAAAATAGTTCCTGGTAATTGCGGTGGAAACGCGGGATTTTATGGGTAAATAAATAAAATACAAAGTTATCCTTTCGAGGGTCCCGTCTCCTAGCCTAGCCTAACACTTTAGTAGTTGCTACTGACAATATAAAATTGAGAATGAGAGACTGCATAAACTGTAAATTGAGTTTGCTGCTGATGTTATAGAGGGTTTTAATTATATGGCCATTTTTGTGGTGATGTCAACAAATACTTAAATGAAAAACAGTCCCGTGTTTGGTTCCTTATTTCTTAGAACTACGTAAAACTGTGAAAGCAGGATTTCACAAACCTGCAATGACACCAGGGACTGAGACACCCATTTTAGAACATATAGCATCTAAAAATAAGCCGATGAGGGAAATCGGTTGTTAAATTAGAGAGCATACCAAAACTTTGTGTTAGGGAACACAACTGAGAATCACTGGTAGTGTTATGCATAAATATAACAACTGATTAATTTAGGCGAATATGATGACAATTTTAGGGTCATGAAAACTTTTAAGAGTAAAAAGCAGCCAATATGATGGCTTGTCTCCGTGAACTATGACCGATTCGATAATAACCGGAATGAACTTCAAATACTGCCGTTACACATGAACCCTGAACCTTGTATGTTGAATTGTGAATTTCCTGACTCTTAACACACAAAGATATTTGAATGTGTCAATATTCTGTAGGAGCAGGTGTACTGTGGCGCGGGCTTGGGTGGAAATAATAATAAGATACAATGCACAATTTTCCCTCAGTTATTCCCTCAGTTAACATGTCACCTCCTTGAACTATAAAACGTTAAGATACATAACGGAATGAATAAGGCTGTTTTGTATTAAACGGCGACTATTCGAGACTTCAGAAATGCGCGCACGAACTCAA
Organism: Cyprinella lutrensis; assembly: GCA_027497675.1. Classification (NCBI taxonomy): domain Eukaryota; kingdom Metazoa; phylum Chordata; class Actinopteri; order Cypriniformes; family Leuciscidae; genus Cyprinella; species Cyprinella lutrensis. Next base: position 13,449,652 of record JAOTRC010000015.1, on the reverse strand, counting down.
GCTAGAGTTAGCCAGCTCGCTAGATCGTTAAACAATGTAAAAACATAACTGGATAACTTAAGACAAAGTAAAATATAATTGTACTATAAAAATAATATCAGTGGTATCAGAAATGACAGATTAGGGTGCGTTTAATTTAAAGCGAGTCCTCTGTAACGACACTGTGAATGAGACGAGCTAATGCTGTTAGCGGAGAGTTGTAACTCGGCGTATTGACATGCAGAAGAAAGCCTGACAAACTCCTGGTGATTAGAGACACGTAAAGACGCTGCTTTCCACTGTTAGCGATCATTATCTTCCGATTTACACCCAGGTGGCCACCAGTCCCTATCCAGCTCACAGATTCTAATCCTTTCTTATTGTATTGGGTTTTCCAGCTCTGCCCAAAACAGGAAGAACAGTGCAGATGTTGGTAGAGTCAGTGTTAGTCATCTTAAGCTTCTTGCTCCAATATAAGACTTTTTTTAAAGAAAGACATGCCATACTTACAGTGTTCTGCGCGTTAGTGGCAAATCCTGACGTTGTGGGGTTTTAGAATTAGGAAAGGAATCATAGTTTAGTTCACCTCTTGTTTGGTTGGCTGTTACTTTGTTCACATTCCAGTCCTCACTGATGAAAAACCGTGGAGTCTCCTGAGGTAATATCCAAAAGCGGGGGAATGTGTAAAGAGTGATTGACATGCCATTGTCCAATCACGAACTGAGACTTTATGCAAATATAAATTGTAACCAATAGGAACGTTCCAAGCTGAATGTCTGCGCAAAAACAGCCAATGGCTGAACAGGAGGAGGAGCGTCGCGGCGGGCGAGGACACACAAGGCATCACAACAGTCAGCAGGGAAGCATTGTGACTTTTTTTTGTTCACACACACTTTTTAAATTGCTACAATGAAAAATATTCATTCAACTTGGCAGTATTTTGGAAACTATGTAATTCTATCTGAATAATAGCCCATCTTTTTTTAGACATAACTTAAAACGGGCCTTATATTATTCTCATTATTGAATTAGCAAGCCGTTCATAAGGCACTGAATTAGTGCTATCAGCACTTTTATCCCTTTCCGTGTATTTTATTTTATCCGTGTAGCTACATATAAACACTTGTAAATTTAGATTTTTTTTTTAAATGCTATGCCTTTAGCTCCATCTAGTGGGATTGTAATATTTTTAGCAATGATAGCTAAATCACAACACACACCTTGAACTCTTACCTCTCAGGTAATGGACGTACATGTCCAATTTTCCATCATTATACATCCAAAAGAAAAGTTAAATGGGCTCTGCTGAAGTGAAGGCATACTATAGGCATTAATTGCATTCAGTATTAATCTTCACAAACAAACGCATCTTCAGTTTTCATGCTATTCGAAATATTATCCACTCTGTCCTTCTTAAACCACAAATGCATAATTTCATGTATGAAATCCCAGTGTGATATTCTGCTCTAGTTAACGTTAAACAGCTGACCTATATTTTGACTGTACTGTATCGGAGAGCCTAAATAATTTTAAATATGATTTCTTAAAGTTATTTATTAATTTAAACAAACATATTTAAATCAACATATTCTGTAAATATAGACAACCCCTACTTTTTTGGAGTAAAATTCTCTCAAATTCTGCTCTTTGTGGCCTGAGGGTTATTTGTTTATGTTTGTTTACTTTTATTTCCCAATCCTTTTTTTGCAAGCAAGGAATTATTTGAGTGAACATAAATATTGTAGGTTAAAAGTGTGTGATTTTGTTTGTGTGTGCTGGTATGTATGAATGTCTATTGCCATTTGGTTGCTCTCTTATTATTATTTTTTTTTTTTTTCACAGTGCTAATGGTCTGTTTGTAAATGAGGACTCTTTGTAGCATTCCATCTCTTGGTGTTTTGGGTTCATCAGCCTGTGAATGTTTAAAGTCTGTCCCTGTGCTGCTGAAGCATGCGTAATACGATCAAGTTCACTTCGATTCGAGTCTGAATGCATTTTCTGGGCCAGTGCATTGAAACCGCCGCCTTGTCTCTTGCTTAGCTAAAGAGATGGTTGGATTTCATTGGTGGCCATAATTAACTATGTTCCAACTGCAAAATCACCAAGGGACTATCCGCCATTAGATGTCTAAACCTAATCCGAGGCCCGTAGGTTCTTTGTACAGAAATGTGCTGATCTTTACTGCGCTAACATCCAAGACTGGCAGAGTTTTGACGACATGTGCTGCGGTCATTAGGAGTCAGATCATGAAATTGTAGCACTATAATAAAGCCACAGACTTACTGCAGTGCTTACAGCAGCTTTTGCTGGGGTAAAAAAAGGTTTAGGACATGAAAGGCATGCATGTAAGACATATCTAATTTTACATGATGAATAAGTTCCAGATTAAACCAGACAGGGACAGTCAGGTGCCAAAAGCAGGATTATGTATATTTATTAATATTTGTATAATTTAGCAGTGAATACAAGCAACTGTCTGTCTGTGAACACAAAAACATTCAAAAGCATTCAGAACTGGTAATAAATCTCAATTTTTGTAATGTGTCTTTTGAAAGATGGCTCAACATCGTGGGCATTACATTTCGTGTGGGGTCCACTTGATGAATGATGGATGACCCCGCTGAAAAGAAGGTAATGTCTCTCATCATTTAAAACTTTATGCACTAAAGATATGCAGCTGGCCACTAAGAGGGTCACAGGAGAGCCATTGGGTTACCCTATGATGACAAATGCCCCCTAAAATAGCAAGACTGTAATCCTACGGATATTAGAAGATCACTGTAAACTTTCCAGCAGTGCTGGGTTTTATGTAAATTGCAATGTCCATTTGCACTTGTTGTTGCCAAACAGTAAAATATGACCAGATGACGTACTAGTGATGCTGTGAATTTAAAATGAAATGATCTTGCTGTGGAGCAGTTTGTAAAGAGGGTTCTATGAGACGGAGGTTGAACGCACTGAAGGCCATTTCATTTCTTTCTATCCAGTTTCTCATCTCCTCGCGAAAAACAGCAGTTGAACATGGAAGACACACATGAAGTCAAGTCTGGACCTGATGCCTCTGCACAGGCCCCTCGACCATGGACGTTTTCCAAATCATCTTTGTTTAGAAAGCTTAGACAACACTTGAACAGTAGTAAGTACAGTATATTTTTTTGTCATTTATGCAATATAAGAGAATGTGTTTTTTTATGCATTTATTTATGTTTCTTTTAAAAAAATATGCAATAATATAGATAAAGTTGCATTGATTTAGCAAACCAGACACTATTTTTTTTTTACACTGAAAAATCAGATTAATATAGGTTGATTATTTTGCAATAAAACTATTTTTTTACCTTATACCATAGACAACTTGTTTATTTGGCAACACTTTACTTGAAGGGGTTTGCATAAACTGACATGTCACCTTCATAATCATGACATGAAGTAGTGTTTATGCGCGTTTATGACAACTGTCATTAAGCGTCTTTCGCTCAATAATGACATTTTGAATGCGAATATGACATTGTTTGAGATGCCTTTGTTATGACATCTTGATATAAACCAATACATCATAACCTGTCAGTGTCTTTGTCATGACAACTTGACATAAAATGAAGTTAAACTGTCATGTGGTTGGCTTTGAGACATTATAACTATGAATATTTTTTGTTTCACTCCATCACAGTCCTGAAATATCATTGTCATTTATGCTCAGATAACAGATTTAACAGACTTTTCATTTTTGTGTGAACTATTGCTTTAAATGTGAGTGAGGTCAGGAGAGAGGGAGTCACTGCAGATGCAGTGTGTGTGTGTGTTCAGTCACAAGACACATCAGAGCCATATTTCTTCAAAGCAAGCCTCCGTCATGACAGCAGGGGACGGTAAGATCTCATGAACATTACTGCGTTTAGTCCTGGTGTGTGTGTTAAGGATGTGTGCAAGGGTTTGTTTGTGTGATGATGTGATCTAATGCATGTAAGGATCCGGTGTTTCGTCTGATAGTCGCACTCGTTCCTATTCAGGTGTGAGTTTAGCATCTTCTGAATGTCTTGAGCTGGATGTTTCTTCAGCTGCAACATCATTAGCATGTTAATGCTGTTTAACGGCTCGTTTGCTGGTTCAGGTCATGTTTGTTTCACGTCTCGGGTATCTGAAGTGCTCTGAAGTATTCATGATCATGATCTCAATATTTGATACTCCTCCGTTCACACAACTTTAGGGTCCTGGGATGTGTTTTTTGCATGTTTAGGGATTTTCTGATTCAGGCTTTTCTGAGGAAAATGTCCCCGTTATCACCTACATGTATTTGCATGTCAAATGTGACCACTTGTGATCAGATTTCTATCTTTAAGGGGACACTCTCTGATTTCATGATGAAATTAACGTGCGTTATATAATGCACAAAATAAAAATGCACAGAAAATTGTGCACAAATTCACTAATGTGCTGTGATTGCTTGTCAGGTCACATGCATTTCTGACCGCCTGTTGCGTAACCCGCTTACAGTATTACAAGTTAATCATCTCATTTTTTTTTTCTTGAAGGTTGAATTTTTATTGAAGTCAGTCGTAATCAAATTTTAGATCAAAAAGAAGACTAATGTATGACTAGACACATGCAAATTAAACATTTTACACCCCATTTACACTTGTAATTAGTTATTTTTAGGGCTGTGCAAAAGTTAATTGCATCCAAAATAAAAGTCTGTGTTTACATAATATATTTGTGTGTGCTGTATATAATTATTTTGTATATATA
>JAOTRC010000015.1:13337445-13351116 GCA_027497675.1 Cyprinella lutrensis | reverse complement strand
TAAAAAATATATATATTATACATTTTTATAAATTATAAAATATTTTAAAATTATATTTAATTTAAAATATTTAATTATAAAATATAAATATTTTAATTGTATAATTTATTCACATGCATGAATGTGAGGTTTTATGTTTTCTTTCCTTTTTCTTTTCCCAACTACTCAGTGACGGGTCACAAAGATGTCAAACAGTGTCGGTTTAAACTAAAAATGTTTCCATCACAGCCTCCAGCTTATATGTGACCTCTCGTCATCAAATGACTAGTAGATCTCTGCGTTTGGCAAGATATTATTAATGATTGCCTTGGGCATGTGTAAGCAGGCTATTTCTTCCTGCCTGAAAGTTGTCACCATCTTGTCCAATTGAGCTGCACACATTAAAGCAGTCACCTTTTTGCCCTTGGAATTGAGTGCTGAAATGAAAAAGACAAATGCCAGCATGTTTTAATCTGCAGGATATCGCCATACCTCCCCTGCTGTTCTGAGCTAGATAGTATTTACATGTGTAAAACCAATACAGAGGTCAACTCTGTGCCTGAGCCTATTTAACAGCTCTCAGCCCAGCTTATCAACACTCTTTTCACAGTCAGGGAATAATCGATTCTCCTCACGGCCGAGGGTGACCTGATTTCCTCACCGAGAGACTGGGGTCTCCTCCGTTGCGTGGCCTCCCCCTTATCTCCAGTCATGTGTACAGGAGCTTCTGTATGCCGTGCTATTGATCAGGCATGCTAACTGTATTAGAGAGGACGCTCAGAGAATGGGGGTGTAGATCAGTGGGCGGCGAGTTAAAGGAGACTCGCTCTTTCCATCCGAGTGTGGATTTATTCCTCCAGTAACCTCATAACAAGCGTGTCGATGAATTCCGACTCGATCTCCTGAAGTTATAGGCTCCAAATTGGATATGTGCAATAATCAGAAGGGTTATGGCTCGTTTATGGACAGGAGAGTAGGGGAAGTGGGGTAGATACACTAAATGTAGAAGTGCAAATAGCCCAACTTGTTGGCAAAGGCTATTTAGTATACTTACTCTGCTCACCATTATCAGATTGAGTCAGAGTAAGGTAGGTGGTGTTAGCTCTTGGCAAGTTCGAATCCACCTTTTTCCTATTTGCTAATAAAAATATTCGAAAAGTGGAAATAAAGTTCAACGGTTATTGAATATTGTGAATAACATGTGGAGAGGGTAGGGAAGGGCTTTAGGGATAGGGACAAGTAATGACCCAATAAGGCAGCATTCATTGATGATTTTAATAAATATGATCATATACAGTACACTGAATATTATTGCATACTGTTTTATAATAGTATCTAACCTACTACTATTTACACTTTGTGCAAAGAAAATACTGCACTCTAAAAATTGCTGAGTTGTTTTAACCCAAAATTGTGTCAAATTTGGACAAACCCAGCCATTGGGTTAATTTTTAATTACATTTTTAACCCAACGTTTGGGTTTGTCCATATTTGACCCAAAGTTGGGTTAAAACAACCCAGCGTTTTAAGAGAGAAATAGAGAATTGAATACTGGAATATTGTAAATACTGCTGTCATTATTTACACTCATGTTGTTTCCAAAATTGACTTTCTTCTGTGGAAAACAATAGATTTGGTCTAATTTTTTGTTGTTTTGGACCCCATTGACTTTCACTGTATGGACAAAAACACTTGAAACATTCTTCAAATGATCTTCTTTTGTGTTGCACAGAAGAAAAGTTACACACGTTTGGAACGCCGTGAGTAAATATTAATTTTTCACAGCACGTGCACCAAATGCAATCCCAGACTCTTATTGAAACCATTTAATGTTTGTTTTCCCATCAGCCCCTACAAATTACAGTGACAAATTTAAAGCGCCAATTCACCTTAAGGGTATTACTTCCTGTGTGGGTATAGCCTTTATTAACAGTTCAGGGCAGCTTGTTGCTTGGTGACAGGTCTGAGGTAAGTAGCAGAGCGTTCGATGCCTTAAGCGCTGATCTCACATCCTCAATAACACAGATGCATTGCTGTTGGTGCAGTTAGAAAGCAACATTGAAATATGCATTGTGTATTTACTGTAGATAAATACATTCGCGGCTCACTTTGTCACTGTTAGTGTGTTCAAAGCCTAAAAGTTTAGCAACAGAATTCACAAATGCACTTGCACAAAGTCCACCGCATACTAACAAAGCTGCAGAGCTCACCTTTAAGATCTTCTAAATACGGACACTTTTGTCAGATTCATTTATATGGTAATGCAGTATTGCATAGATATAAATACAGCGGTGTTGCAAGCCCTTTGAAATGGAAATGACAACGTGTGAAAAGGTCACATTTGCTTCCATCAAATTCATCACAGACTTTAGACGATTTGAAGGGAATATCCATAATGTAGGTCAAGGGGTCCGATATTTTGTGAAACCCTCTGTCTGTTTGGAATTGTATTTTAACAACAAGGATAAAGTGGTTATGGAGATGTGAAAGCAGCGATCATTGTAAAATGCTATTAGCACAAAGCTGTTAGATATGGTTATATTTACTTCAGACTCATGTCTGTGGCTTACTTCCCGTACAATTAGATAATGATCAGTAATGGCTTGTTATATAGAATGTTTAAGAACAAATTAGCAAAATTAGCATTAGCAGCAAAATGCTAATTTTCATCAAATTAGCCCGAAAGGCGCAATGTAGCTTTTGTTTGTGGCTAGATTTACAATATATTCATTTTAAACCTTTAAAATCTGTACAACAACTTGAGAGAAGCACGGAGTTGTACACATATTTCAAGTTTGTTGATAAAACTGTGAACTCTCTTGGTGCTGTTTAGGTAGCATATAGCATTAGCATTCACAGAGATCTGTGTGATTCTCTTGTTGAAATTGGAAAAAGACAATCCGTTCAGCAATCTTTTGTTGACTGCAGGGACCGAGAGATGTGAACGGATGTGACTTGTGACAAACAGCAGTTTGGCATCTAGTGTTATCGTGTCGAGTGACGCATTGGGGGGCGAGATTACAGAGCTCACTTCCTGCTCTGGCTTAGCATGGGACAAAACAAGAGAGGTGTGAACAGACTCCGGCATTCTGAGGTTATGTTTTCATCTCTGTGTGCAATCATCACAGAGGCTGTTGTCAAAAGCGTCTCTCGGTAATGTCAAATAGAATTGGGTTTCTGACATTGTGAACTCCCATACGATTTGCACATCAGCTGCACATAGCCTATGGCGTTGTGTCCCAGTGTCCCAGTGTTCCTGATCAGCTTGCCTCTTCACACTGCTTACTATGAAAGCTGGACTGGTAAACATGAAGCATTGATGATAAATTATGTATTTGGACTTTACTATTGATCAAAATCAGAGTCTATGTGTGTTGCATTTTAGGCATAATATTGATCAAATTTACTGAGCAGACGACAGTGAGGGTATAAGGGTCACTGGTTTATCTAAGACTTTCTTTTCTCTAATTTGTGCTCTAATTTAAAGGGTTGAATCTAGAAACGCAAGTTCTCAGAGGCATTTAGCAGGTTTTCAGTGAGTTGTGCTTTAGCATACTGAAACTAAAGTGGCGTTTTTAAAAAGTTGAAGCTAAGCTCATAGTGATTTGGTGGACAACTAGTCAAATTCAAATTTAAAGGGACTGTGTGTAACTTTTTCTGTAATTTGTTATCTAAAATCAATCATTTTTATCCATAAATATGTCCTCAATGGTGTACAAATACCTCTGCCAACTCTGACTTATCCTCGTAAGCGAAGAATTTATTATCTTTACGTACATGGGACGGGTAAGTCCACGGAGGCTTCCATGTAGTTCCACCATCTTGAAAAACTATAATAGGAGAAAGGATCAAAAAGTACTAGGTAAACACGTTTCCACAACGCGTTTTCGTTCAGACTAAGTGTCACGTGACTGAAGCAGCAGAACCGGACGAGCAGAGCAGTGAGAGGCGCTTGTCTAAACCATAGGTGGTCTAAACCCGGCAATTTTAAAAAGCTGAATTGCAGTTTTTTTTTCGATGGCGGACCATACGTATGCCGAGGCACTGGAGAAGAAATACTAGTCGCCAAAGTCCCAAATTGAACGAAAAAAGAAACGTGATCGCAGGGTACAAAAAAACAAGTAAATGTCGGGATAGCTTTCCAGGTGGAAAGAGCTAATAGAGTTCAAAAGAGACGCGGAAGTCCTGCTTTGTCCTCGACAGGCAAGTCAATGTTACAGTCTTTATTACAAGCATTTGTTCTTTGCTTGGTTGCGTATTTCATAATATAGACAGTAGAACATTTATAGTGAAAGGCTAAACAGACTATTTGATGAATAACGTTAGCAGCTATTGAGGAAAGTACAAGTAGAGAAGGCGCTAAAAACAAGGTTTGTTAGTTTACTTTCTGTAACCTAGAAATTCGATAAGAATATATTTTCATAGAGCATATGATTGTTCTTGCATTGTTTGCGCATAGTAAAAAAAATACATGGTGAACGTTTGAAGAAATCAGACCAATCATAAAGGCTATCAAAATCATGTTTTTGTTTTATCCGTCAGATAGCCTACGTCCCGTCTCTTTATACCTGACTATCATAAAATAAAGCAACTTTTTTTTCGGGAGCTTCCACTTTTTCTCTGTCTGAAAATATCTGCAGCCTTGGGAGTCGAGAGAGTGGTAAAGCTTCCGATATGTCCTGTAAGTTAGTTACAGGACTTCATTCTAAATGTGACATAAATATGTCCTGTAACTAAGTTACCAAATGAACAGAAACAGACAATTGCTTTAGCAACAGATATGGCCGGTTGAAGCATCTGCGCCTTTGTTCATATAGAAATATGACTGCTAAGTAGGGTTTGTGTTTTTCTGCAATAGTGTGCAGAAAAGTCTCCTTTTGTGTTCTATGTTTTCTTTTCTACTTGTTATTTTGCACCATTTGCTTGCAAATGGCCTACTGCATTATTATCCTATTATGTATTTTGATCATATGTTCAGTGCAATGGCATAAAATGGTCTTTAAATGACAATAATATTGCAATTATGTCTGGAACAATATATCGCCCAACAAAAAGTAGATATCGTGACAGACCTACATCTATGTTTACATATAATCTAGCATGTTTTTCTTCTGCGGTTCAGTGACATGCAAAAAAACATTGTCAACAACCCCTAATTGTGTCTTTTTTACCCAACAATTTTCCCAAAAATGAAAATTCTGTCATCATTTACATTTTACATCCTGTTCTTCCAAATCCGTTCGAGTGTTTTTTCTTCTCTTGTACACAAAATAAAAGATATTTTGAAGAATGTTGCTAACCAGACAGTTGATGGTAGCCATTGACTTCCATAGTTTTTTACCTACTATGGAAGTCAATGAAAGAAACTTCTACCGGTTTGGAACAAATTGAGCGTGAGTAAACGATGACAACATTTCCATTTTTTGGGTGAAGTAGCCTTAAGACTGACTAGTCGAGACATTTAGCAAAATATGTCGACTTGCACATCCTAGAGATTTCACAGGCCTGAATCAAAACCTAAATCTTCAAATGCCATATAACAAGGGTTTTATTTGTATCATAATTTCCCTCAGCCAAATATTTTGCATTGACTGGAGAGCACAGATGTATCTTATTCACTGATTATTGGACATATTTGACAACTATTCCACACCTATTCCCCAGGTCAATGTCAGCTTGGCACATTGCAACCATTTAGGGCAATTCACATGAATCATCGGCCCGACGGCTGGCACGGATAAGGCTGCACTCAGCACAGTTGAGCAGTCCTCTGCCAGTGCTTTCTCTTACTGTGGCGAATCACCAGATGAGGTCTCTTATAAGCTGCCAATGCTTGTGTGGGCTAACGACCCAGATATGGCGTTGGATAAGAACGCGATCAGCTTGTTTGCTTGACTAAAGACTCTGTAAAACAAACCAACAAACAAGCAGTAAATCATGCTTTGTTAGTTCAGATGCAAGATGGATTTTTAATTACGCCTGAAATTGAATTTGTTTGACCACTGTGACCAGTGGAAACCTGAAGGCTGTGATGTACAATTTGGGTTTGGAGAGCCAGGGGAACTTTAAAGGCTTTTAACTGGCCTGTCAGATCACAGAATGGTTGACAAGGGTTTTAGAGGTAATGATCACAGCTGTCTGCCTGTACAAGCTGGGTCTGTGTACCCACACCGGCATTTTTACAGAGGCCCCTGATGTGTCATTTGTGCGTGAGCTGGGATGCCAACACTTTTGAGTGTCGTGTGTTCACCCTATGGCATGCTTCACAATGTTTGCTTTGAGAATAGGGCACGACTGCCCATGTTTCTGCAATGTTTGTTTGGGAAATGAGCTCGTTGAGTTAGCTTTCACAGGCTGTAGACGCTGTATCGCGATTGACTCGTCGGCATAAAAGGACTTAATTGAGACAATTACTTTTTCACCCTAATAAATACAGTTAAATTTTTTTGGTGCTCTTGAAATTAGAGATTTGTCTTTCAGGTACTCAATTTAGCAACTTGGAGATGCATTTTGGATGTTTTTGACCTCTGGAAAGATGAACGTGTATTTAAAATGGGTCATTTGTGTAGAGGACATGTGAAATAATTTTTGAATTCGGAGCTTTCTAGACTGAGAAAAGCCAGAAAGTGTATTTTGGCTTATGTGAATGAAATACAACAACTCCCAGAATGCACTTGCTTTGCTGCCCGAGGAGGCCAAGCCTACCTGTAACAGAACAGTAGTTAAAGGGATACTCCACTTTTTTTGGAAATAGGCTCATTTTACCACTCCCCCAGAGTTAAACAATTGGGTTTTACTCTTTTGGAATCCATTCTGGCGATTTTCTGATATTTAGAAGAATATCAGTACACAGACAGTTTCTGGTCTCATTGACTTCTATAGTATATATTTTTCCTACTATGGAAGTCAATGAGACCAGAAACTGTCTGTTTACTGATACTCTTCTAAATATCAGAAAAGTGGCTGAATACATCTGAAAACGGTAAAACCAAACTGTTTAACTCTGGGGGAGTGGTAAAATGAGCCTATTTCCAAAAAAAAAAAAGTGGAGTATCCTTTTAATGCAGCGTTCAGTTCATTTTGGATGACTGATGCCAATTTGAGACTCCTCTTACTTGTCATAGTTGAGACGGTGGAGTGGTGTCTGCCATATGATCTCTATAAAGACCAGCTGGTGGATCAGGCCATGCTGATGCTCACGCTCACTGGACGGGTCATGCAGACCAAACAGGTTCTGGCGACCCAGTTTCGCTTCAGACTGCGCACACCAGACATAGTCATCAAAGTGAGTTTAAAAGAAGTCTCTGATTTAACGTGTACATATGAAGACTAATATGTGTGGTAAGTTACGGTTAGAACAAGCCAGGCCTAATTTAGGTTTCTAAAAATCTCATTTATTGTTGTAAATGTGAGCTCCTCTACCCCTCAGCCCGATGGAGATGCGGCGGTAGTTGGGAAAGAGTTGAAGGCTACAATCATTTTCCAGAACCCACTTAAGCGCACACTGAAGAACGTGAAGTTTCGTGTTGAAGGACTGGGACTGCAGAGTGTCAGGGAGGTTTCCTACGGGTAAGATGCTCAATGGACATCAGATTATGGTCTGTGACTGCTTTCAATACACAGTTGTTACATCAACTATCTCTCAAAAGTTTGGGGTCCGAATTATCTTATGTTCACTAGGGATGCACCGAATATTCGGCCACCGAAAATTTTCGTCCGAAAATGGCCCAAAAGTGCATTTTCGGTTTTCGGTCGAAAGACTTTTATCACCAAAGCAATTTGGCCGAAATGTTGTGATGACACAAACAGAAACCGCGACCTGCACGTGCTTGTCTGAAGCAACATGTCTGCGGTGTGTACGTATTTCAGTGTATCTGAACCCACGAGGAGACGGAAGCCTTGTTTATACTTTCACCTCAATCTCCACAGACAGCACGAGTCTCCACAGATAGCTCGCGCACCGCTCCAAACGGTCGAGGCGTTTATACTTGACCCACTCGCCGTTGTATTATTCCTTGAAATGACAGCGGACGACTCAAGTAACTGTCCTCTCTAACCATTAGAAATCGGTGAGAAAAAGAAAGATAAACACCTGACAATGTTTATTTTTTACTATTCCACCACCAATACAAAAATAATCATATAAAATCCAGTAAACCCTGAGATTATTACTTGTGACATAACAAAAAATATGTATATGGGAACATGTATACAACTAAATTAATGCTCTCTTAAATGGCTTCTAATTTCACTAAACATATTTCATTAAGTTTCGTGGACATTTGTATTAAACATGGACCTTTGTTCATTAAAAAGGCTTTTTATGCTATTGTATGCAAAAAAAAAATAAGCAACTAATTTAGACATGCAAACTGGGTGCTGGTGTGATGAGAAGTTTGCGCTCAGCTTTGTTTTTATGAGAGAACATTTAATTTTAAAACCTTTCTGCAGGCCAGTAGATTATTATTTAATGTACACATGAGTCGGGTCAAGTTAAACATTTTATGTTTCTGTTGCCAGAAACATACAGTAATAATCACTGCAATAATGATCCAATTATAGATTATTAAGCATTTAAATACAAAAAGCGACATTTTTCTTTCTTTTTTTATTTGTACATTCGTAGGAAAGTGGTTGTTCTATTATATTTAAGTTACAGTCTTTAATTACTTGATAGTAATTAAGTTCTCAACATGCTCCTACTGAGATCACCAACTCTTCCATGATGCATTGTTTCACGCAGTGACTCTTGAAACACGAACAAAAGACTTCATGAATGCATATTCGTACACTAAAAATACTGATGTCTCCCTTCAAAAAAATAAAAAGGAAAGAAGGGGAAAAAAACTTAATTGCTAGGCAGGAGCCTTTCAAGCGTTACCATGGTTACGCGATAGAAAGGTATGTGCTGTTTTAATAGCAGGCTGTGAAATGGAAGAGCTGTCAAGAAAAGAACATCAGGCAGAAGGCAGTTAAAGGCATGGATTGCCTCTTCCTCATACTGTTTGCTGCCAGAGATCAAAGTTAGACCGTGTGCCACATATCACCTGTCTAATTTGTTGGCTAGGATGCAAAATTAGATAAAGCTTTCATTGTATTGCCCGCCAGCTCTCTTTGTGCCGACCCATGGGAGACATTTGCAGACAGCAATCAAGTTGCAAGCAAGGGAGGCTCAGCCTGCTCAAAACTATGTTCTAAATAGATACAACACTAAAATGGTACAATTAACTGTTGCTTTAATCAATTTTTTTTTGTGTAAATCGGTATACAATGCGTACAAGCTATTTTTATGTGCGCTAGCCTTGTTTGTTTCTGGCTAAAATGCAACATACACACAAATGCAGCCCTCCACATAAGATAACCAATCATTATCAGTGTGAACCTTTCAAACCAAGGTGTTCGCAGGCCAGCCGGGAGATAGTCCCGCCAGTGTGTGCTAGGTCTTCCCTCCTAGTGGGACGTGCCAGTAACACCTTCCCAGGCAGGTGTCCAGGAGGTATCCGGAACAGATGCCCGAGCCACCTCAGCTGACCTCTCTCGATGTGGAGGAGCAGCAGCTCTACACTGAGCTCCTCCTGAGTGACCAGAGCTTCTCACCCTATCTCTAAGGGATTGCCCAGCTACCCTGCGAAGAAAGTTCATTTCGGCCGCCTGTATCCGGGATCTTGTCCTTTCGGTCATGACCCAAAGCTCATGACGTAGATTGACCAGTAAATCAAGAGCTTCACCTTGCGGCTCAGCTCCCTCTTCACCATGACAGACCGGAACATCGACTGCATTACTGCAGAAGCTTAACCGATTCGTCTGTCAATCTAGCATTCCATTCTTCCCTCACTCATGAACAAAACCCCAAGATACTTAAACTCTTCCACTTGAGGCAGGAGCTCTCCACCGTCCCGAAGTGAGCAAGCCACCCTTTTCTAAATGAAGACCATGGCCTCGGATTTGGAGGTGCTGATTCTCATCCCAGATGAGAATCTGAATTCCAGTCCGCATTATTAAATGGGTGGTTTAGTGTTTTTTTTCTTTGCATGATTGTGTTTATGGGGTGCAATATAACATGTATTCGTGTTTTTTTTTTTTTTAAAAAAAGTCTTATTTTTCATAAATTTCACCTTTATTGTAAGTCGCGTTCTCCTCTGTCCTCGAACGACTGGTTGACTTCCTGGTTGATTCTATGAAACCACTCCCTCAGAAACAGGCAGTGGGCTCATATTGATTAGTTTGGGGCAGTGTGTTGTGATTGGCTAAACTGTAGCTCACGTTGTCTGGAAGGTTAACGTCCATTACCTTTATGGGCGAAATGTGTCTGCGCTCCGGTCCAGATGTAAATAATGGTGTCGAACTGCAGTATCAGCCAGAATCATTCAGACCCAGAAAGCAGCGATGAAGAGAGGCAAGCAGAACCTCACCACACACGCTCTTACAAAACGTTTCTGAATGGTAATTTTGACTGGCTACTAACGTTATTTGCACAAACAGCGTTGGCATAGGTTTTTGTTCTTGATCAAATTGAAAATAATGTCAAAGTATATATACATGAAAATACATTTACAACATTAGTACTTATACAAAATTCAGGTCCATATTGTTTATACGCATTTGTCTAAGACACAAAATAGCATAACTAGTAGCCTAGTGGCTATAAAGCCAGCGCTGGCATTTGATAAAAAATAAAACACAAGGCTATGTCTGGAATTATACATGCAAATACATTTAAAATGATTAAGTCTTAACCTACATATAGGTTGTGGCCCAACAACTGCTGCCTCTGGTTTTAAAGTTGGAACTGCTTCATGTTTTAGTAACAGTTTCTTGTTTAATCCGGCATTGAATTCGTGGAGATTCTGGAAGCTGTCTTCCGTCAAATGCGCAGCACAGAGAGCTAAATTACGATCGTTATTTTCAGGAACATAATCAAACATATATTGTATCCATTGTTGACGAAGTACAGCGTCCGTGGGTTGATGCAAATGTATGGGTTAGTGACGTCTAAAACCCAGCTGTAGCCCTAATCGAGTCGTTTTTGTTGGCAGTAAACTTCCTGATTTTTAAAAGATGATATCTCTGCTTACAATGGACTTTCAGTGCTGCAACTTTGCAGAGGCTGTTCATGCACCAACAGCAACATTACACACTATTTAAAATAAAAAAGTGAAATCGCAATCAACAATAGTTATATATATATATATATATATATAACTATTCTAATAATTGATATCTAAATAAAATCCTTAACTAAACTGGACTCATTTGTTGTTTGTTTTTGTGTTTAATTTGGTGCAAGCAGTCTGTTTGTACCTCTCTTTATCTCTTTTATTTATTCATACTTTAAATTCATTATTAAGTTCAGTCAGTTATTGTAGCTTTTATCATACTCAAGACTTGTAAGAGTAACATCAAAGAATGAAAGGCTTTGTTTTAAGACAAGTCTGTGAATCGAGAATTCGCAATAATCAATTTCAAAAGGAAAGTTACAAAGTTGCTAGGATGAAAAAAAAAATTGAAAGACATCTAAACAGTCTAATCATCATTTTACTTTTGTAGTTTATGAGCATCATTAAGAAGTGACTAATTCTGTTCTGGACTTGATGATTTTTCTCTATCTTATAAAAATTTACTTTTCATCACCATTTGCATCTTCACATCTTTTTGGCAATAGGAACATGCTTAGTTTTAGCAAAATAAATTACACAATTATTGTTTAATGTATTATGTTTTATTTTATAATTGTCAGATATATTTATTTATTTATTTAATAATAAAAAAAATGATTTTGACACAATGACATTCTATGAGAAAAAAGAATACCTTTAAGACTTTTGAGAGATTTTGCTCTACTTGAGAATTTATGTTAAAGGGAGTAAAGGCCCTTGCACAGTGAGTCCGAAATTTTCTTGTGCGTTTTTTCGTATTCCCGATTCGGTGGCTCTGAATTGTCAAAAAAACATTCAGACTGCTTGCTACAGATGCAAAAAAAATTCAGAAAGTTAAACCCGATTTTATTCATGACAGACAAAAGTTTTGGAAGGCAGTGTGCAAACGTGATTTATATAACGTGAGGTTGTATTTACTTTTTAACGTGCAAAAATTTCGGATGCGATTTTCGTAATCAGTGTGCAAGGGCCTTAAGGCTAAACTAGTGAATTAGATTCCTTTTGTTGTAAGATGTGGTTAACATTTTGTAGTGTCCACTATTCCTAACTATCTAACCTTACATTAAACATTTATATCAGTGTCTTTGGTCATTTCTGTTGAATGAAGCACATTACACAAAATTTTTAAGCCTTGTGCATTATGAATTAAAGGCACACTCGACTAAGCTCTATTGTGTAATAAAAGTGGCTTATAAAAATGACTCAACAATTGAACTTTCACCCTTCAATAGACCTGAAGCACATGTTTTTGTTTTGTTTTTTTGCAAGGTTTTATCACCAGTTGGTAGGATCTAGTTTGTGTTAAAGCACTTGGTTAGCATGCAGTCAATGAAGTCAGCTGTTAGTGTTTAATCAAGGGTGTAAGAGAGCCCTCCAAAACACATCCGAGTTCATCTCCCTTACATAATGCAATTTCATCCCATTTGTTCTGCAATTGCATCTGACTAACATGTCACTTAGTTCCTGTCTCCACTTCTTTTCTAACCAAGTTAGGTAGTTGAGAAGAAATAATTTAGAACAGAAATAACAGGCAGGAATGAGCTCTGTGGAAATGTCTTTCTTTTAGCTGAAAAAAAAAGTTCTCAAAAATGTAGCTGTAGGGTGCCTTCAATGAACGCACAACATAAGAGAATAAACAAAGTCTTTATTTCACAATCTAATGATTAACAAAAAGAATCACTGAAAAAGACAACCACTTCCAACAACACCTATACCGGAGAGGAGTTAAGTTTTGCTGCAAAGTTTCGGGAACACGTTTCGACTGCAAAGCGCTTCGAACCTCAAAACACTTTCATCCATTCGCCAACACACCACGTGATTGGCCGCCCAGAGACATCTATTTAGGCACGAGGAGACAGCCAAACAACGAACGCAAGGACAAGCTAGTAGCACTCCAGACTTAACTGAACTGGTGCATTGAGATAAAATTGAATAACCTGCCTTAGAAACAATAGAATGGTTAAATTAATGCTTAATGGTTCATTTAGGTCATGTTTTATAAGTGCATATGGAAACTTGGAATTTCTCCATCTCACTCTTAAAACTCATTCTTTCCTCACTCTCTTTCTTTCTGCAATTCGTATAAATGTGTGTGCGCGTGTGAATGCTAGATATTAGTTTTTATGTGTTAGAATAATTAATAAAGTCTTGTTTTTATTTTAACGATAATTGTCTTGTGTTATGTGCTTATTAGGGGTGTAATGGTACATGTATTCGTATTGAACCATTTCGGTTCGAGGCTTCCGGTTCGGTACGTATACAAACCGAACGGTTGCTTGGACCATTTTTCCTGCCGGCAAAATACGTGCAGGTGCGGCCAACACATCGTTGCGCAACATCAAATGGCAAGCGTAATGAAAGCAGAACGAAACTGCGCTACTCATAATGTGCTTCGCGGATCGTTTATCAGTTCGGACCAGCAACATCTGTGCAGCTTGAGCCGATCTCGATCAAGCAAGACTGTTACCACACCGCGCTAAGAGATCCGGTAAAGAAAACATTTGAATTCGCCACTGAGGTAATAACATCGCTGCGA